>JAHUTJ010058037.1:0-29245 GCA_036250325.1 Characodon lateralis | reverse complement strand
TTTGTGTGTGACTCCAAATCCAGGCCTCCATTGGTTAATACATTTGATTTCCATTGATGATTTTTGTGTGATTTTGTTGTCAGCACATTCAACTTTGTACAGAACAAAGTATTCAATGAGAATATTTAATTTGTTCAGAATGAATGAAGGATGTGTTATTTGAGTGTTCCCTTTATTTATTTTTTGAGCAGTGTATATACAGCAGATACTTTATTTTGATACTAATGCTTAATTGTTGCATATGCTAACTGTTCCCTTTTCTATATTTAAGCTCAAGAAGATGCCCCTGTCCCAAGGAGTCAACTTCAGGATGACAAAAATCAACCTGCAGCAGGAGTTTGACACATTGCAGGCTGTAAATCAAAAGTAAAAGAGGAACTGGAAAAATTTACATGCCATGGCCAATATGGCCATGAAGAACTTTAAGGTTTTACAAACTGTAGTTCTGCTAGTGATGGGAACTTCTGCTCCTTTTAAAGAACTGGTTCTTTAGGCCACATTTATAGTAACATTTAATGTGTTCCTCAACAGCAACATTGAACAGAACCCAATCATTGTAACAGTAGCCTCAATCATTGTGGTGCAGCACTGGCCACGCCTATTGCCAAATTGTCATCCAATGTGTATAACTGCCGGTCCTCCATTCATCTGCAAGTGCAGAAAGAAACAATGACAATGAGACAATGAGAAGTGGGAAAAAACTGCTCCCAATTAAGAGCTAGCTCTAGTTAACATCAAAGATCCGGCTCTGAGAGCCGTTTAGTTTGCACCAACACATCAATAAATTCCACTGGCCCTGTTAGATGATGTTGTTCTATGTAATGCCTTGACAAAACCTCCATAAAAGTGTTGTCCCAAATAAGTAACTGTTAAGGAACTGTGCATAGAAACTCATGATTTAATTTAAGTAGACCGTCTGGGCCTTTGTTTTCTGGATTCCCCCCTAAATGATAAAAGTGATTACATGAATATTCCGGCGAAAAATAAGCCTGTGGTCTACTGTCAGCAGCTTTTGTTTTCACTCATAAACCTGAGAGCAGAGACCCAGTAGAACTGGGTTTGCCCTGGAGAGACCCTGGGGAGACCCGCCCTGGAGAGACTAAGTATGCCAACTGCAAACTTCTCTAGTTGTTGACTTTTAACCAAACAGCCAGAAAACAAACTTGCCAACTCCATCTCTCCAGGGTTCACGCAGTCCCACAGTGTGTTAGACCATGGACTAAATCTACAATGGAATAAGTCATCTTCCTCCTCAGATTATTTCATAGTATTGGGGATAGGGTTTCATTTACATACATTTAAAAGGAACTTACTACTTACATATATAATGGTCCTGTTTCCTGAAGACTTTGGATATGTACAGTATGGAGTGAAAAATTAAATGTCTTGATGCAGTGGAGAACATCAATATTGAGACAGCAGTCACTAACAATAAACAGCTCAAAATATAAGAAACTGTTGCTTGTGTATTTATTTTTTCCCTCATTGTAACTATAGGTAGACAATGTCATACTCTCATTTAGTAACTGTACTGTATGTGGATCTGGAAGCCAGTTGCTATTTGTTAAGGTGAGCTTTTTAAAGGCCCCCCCTTGAACTGCCACCTTAACGTGGTGGAGGGGTTTGAGTGCTCGAATGATCCTCGAGGCTTTGTTGTCTGGGGCTCAAATGCCCCTGGTAGGGCAACAGACGATGGTGGAGACCTCGGCGGCCTGATCTCTGGATGCTTAGGCTGGCTCTAGGGACGTGGAATGTCACCTCGCTGGGGGGGAAGGAGCCTGAGCTTGTGCGGGAGGTCGAGAGATATCGACTAGAAATAGTTGGGTGCTGGACAGTGCCCCTCCCGGGGACTCCCATTATTCTGCTGGGGGAATTTAATACCCATGTGGGAAACGACAGTGACACCTGGAGAGGCGTAATCAGGAGGAATGGCCTCCCCGATCTGAATCCGAGCGGTGTTTCGTTATTGGACTTCTGTGCTAGTCACAGATTGTCCATAGTGAACACCATGTTCAAGCATAAGGGTGTTCAGCAGTGCTCTTGGCACCAGGACACCCTAGGCAGGAGATTGATGATCGACTTTGTTGTCGTGTCGTCAGACCTTTGGCCGCATGCTTTGGACACTCGGGTGAAGAGAGTGGCTGAGCTGTCCACTGAGCACCACCTGGTGGTGAGTTGGATCCACTGGAAGAGGAGAAAGCCTTGAGACAGACTTGGCAGGCCCAAGCGCACAGTGAGGGTCTGCAGGGAATGTCTTGCAGAGCCCTCAGCCAGGGATGTATTCAACTCCCACCACTGGGAGAGCTTTGACCAGAGTCCGGGGGATGTTGGAGACATAGAGTCCGAGTGGACCATGTTCTCTGCATCTATTGTCGATGCTGCTGCCCATTGTGCGGCCGTGAGGTGTGAGGTGCCTGTCGCGGCGGCAATTCGGGAACCCTGTGGTGGACACCGGCAGAAACGGATGCTGTCAAGCTGAAGAAGGAGTCCTATTGGCTGTGGTTGGCTTGTGGAACTCCTGAGGCAGCTGATGGGTACCTTCAGGTCAAGTGTGCCACGGCCCAGGCTGAGGCAGAAGCAAAAACTCTGGCCTGGGAGGAGTTCGGTGAGGCCATGGAGATGGACTACCGGTTGGCCTCGAAGCGATTCTGGCAAACCATCCGGCACCTCAGGAGGGGGAAGCAGTGCTTCCCCAACACTGTTTACAGTGTGGGTGGGGAGTTGCTGACCTCAACTGGGGACATTATCTCACGGTGGAAGGAGTACTTCGAGGATCTCCTCAATCCTGCCATCACACATTCCCTGGTGATAGCAGAGGCTGGGGACTCCGGGTTGGACTCTTTTATTACCCAGGCTGAATTCACCAAGGTGGTTAAAAAGCTCCACGGTGGCAGGGCTTTGGGGGTGGATGAGATCCGCCCTGAGTACTCCAAGTCTCTGGATGTTGTGGGGCTGTATGGTTGACTCGCCTCTTCAACATTGCGTGGCGGTCGGGGACAGTGCCTCTGGACAGCCAGACTGGGGTGGTGGTCCCACTTCATAAGAAGGGTGACCGGAGGGTGTGTTCCAACTGTAAGGGAATCACACTCCTTAGCCTCCCTGGTAAAGCCTATGCCAGGGTATTGGAGAGCAGAGTCCAGCCGATAGTCGAACCTCAGCTTCAGGAGGAGCAGTGGGGTTTTTGTCCTGGCTGGGTCCAGTGGAACACTGGACCCAGCTCTACACCCTCTGCAGGGTACTTGATGGTTAATGGGAGTTTGCCCAACCAGTCCACATGTGTTTTGTGGACCTGGAGAAGGCATTCGACTGTGTCCCTCGTGGTGCCCTGCGGGGGATACTGCAGGAATATGGAGTCGAGTCCCTTTATTAGGGCCAGTGCGCAGCAGAAGTTGGGTCCGCATTGCCGGTACTAAGCCAGATCTGTTCCCGGTGCATGTTGGACTTCGGCAGGGCTGCCCTTTGTCACCGGTCCTGTTCATAACTTTTATGGACAGGATTTTTAGGTGCATGGTTCTCTGGCCGAGCACTCCCTTAGAGATAGTGTGAGGAGCTCAGCCATCCAGGAGGGGCTCGGAGTAGAGCGCTGCTCCTCCACATCGGGAGGAGTCAGTTGAGGTGGCTTGGGCATCTATACCGGATGCCTCCTGGACGCCTTCCTTGGGAGGTGTTCCAGGCACGTCCCACCGGGACGAGGCCCAGAGGACGGCCCCAGACACGCTGGAGGGACTATGTCTCTCGGCTGGCCTGGGAACACCTTGGGCTGCCCCCAGAGGAGCCGGAGGAGGTGTCTAGGGAGAGGGAAGTCTGGTTGTCTCTACTGAGTCTGCTGTCCTGAGGACCCGGTCCCGGATGAAGCGCAAGATAATGAGTATGAGTTTTTTAAAGGAGGCTTCTCGGTCTTTTGCAGATAATGCCTTAGCATTGCTTGACAAGTCTATTTTAACTATTGCTTGTTTTACAAGTTTAGGTCAGAGCTCCAAAGGGCCAAACTTTGCTTTAGCAGTTCAGGTTCTACAACAGTTTTTAATTTTAATCACGACTGCTCACCTCAAGCCTCAATTCGTGCAGGTGCATCGTTGAGGACGTGACGGGTAGTAATGTCAATCTAGAGCAAGTTACAAAACAGAGCATCCACTATCATTTACAAACATGCAAATGTTAGCGTCGAACCCGTTCTAATTGTAACTTTCGCTAGCAGAGATACACAACATGTCTGCTATAGAAACTGCTTAGTTTGTTAGTGCCATTAGAGCAGGGAACAAAGAGATGAAGGTGGTAATACCTGCTGTTTGAGGTGTGTTCCTCGACTGAGAGTAGCAGTTCCATTTTGTTATATCAAAGTGATTAAGCGGCTGCCTGACCCAGACAGAGAGACTGTGTTTTTTCCCTGTCCCTGTCTGTGGCGTGGACAAGAATTTTGTATTTGACAGCGCTCTTAAACCAGCTTACAAATCATTATAATCAAATATGCACATATTTATATCTATTGAAATGAAAGAGAAATGTTGGTTTTATTTGATGTAAAAACTGCATGAAAGCATAACAAAATACTTGTTTCATACTTCAGTAAAGTCTTGTTACACATTCTTTATATGAGACATGACAATAGTGCAACTGGATGGAATCGCTCATTGACTCCCAACATCTTCAGCAATTACTGATGTAGAAGCATCTGCTGTAGCTGTGGTGACAGACACATTTCCTGACATCCTAAAAGCTGTATCCTTTTTTTTTCAATTTGCTGCCCGGGTTATTGATGTTATTTAAATCCTCTATAATTCCCTCCCTATTCCTAGTTTAAAACACATAGCATAAAACACATTTCCACCACATTTATTTCTATGTCACATTAACTGTTCAGTTTTATGAAGCAAGGAACACAGAATCAGTACAATTATGGTTCACTTTGGTTAGGAGGTGATGCTTCCAGCTCACTGAAGGCAAATTTCAGATTGCAGCTCTTGTGACATCAGAATTAACTTTGACTCCTCAGTCCTGCCCGCCCTCCTTACTGAGGAGATGAGGAGTGCAGTAGAACTGATGTTAGAGGTCGTTTGCTGCTATGAAGACAATGTGTCCTATGTTGTTGTCATCCAACCAGATCCTCTACTGTGTCTGCTACTACTACTACTGTGCACCTGGGTCTGCTCCTTCTCTAAAGCTCAAACAACCTCTTCATCATCATTATGTTATTATATATTGAAATATACAAAATTGAGTTTACTCTATTATTAAAACACCTGTCTAAGGTATTAAAAATACTTACAGCTGCATGGAGGAGTTTTGAGACAGACTGCTCCACAGGGGTCAGTAGACCATCCACAGCTGATAAGACAAGAATATGAGTGTTAAATTCCACATCCACCCAGACAAGTGAATTACTTTGCTGGATTTTTGTAGGGGTTTTTCTAACACTATAGGGGCCATACCACATTTCTTCATTATATAACTCCACCTTTTACTTTACCTTACAAATTGTATATAATTTTTTATGTAAATACACCTACAACAAAATCAGTATCAACTACTGCTTAAGATGGATGGATGGGTTTTGTAGAGCCAAAGCTGGGAAAAGGATGAAAGTACATCTCAGTTATTTCAATAACTAACCTCTAACATTATTGTTTGCAGGATGTTTGGGTTAGATGACATCCCCACAGAGATGTGCTCAGCAAAAGGTCCCCCACTATTGTACATGGGGACCATCTCGTCTGCCTCTGAGAGTTGTGGTAGACTTGTCTGTACTCTGCCTTTTTTTGCTAAAATAGAGGTCAAATTGGAACATGTCCTGCAAGCACCAATTAGATGCTTATGTCTAAACGTTTTCATGTTAGTTTTAAGTGGACGATCTTAAATATTGGCAGTGAAGGTGGCCTGCTACACATTACGTTTTTTGGGAAATCACATCATTAATTGCATAATTTGAACAAAGCCAACGAATGCTGTGTTATTCAGTTGGTAAAGATTAAACAGCTGTAGCTTATAACAGGACCTTACCAGATTTAACAGTATTTTCTATTTCATCTTGATTTGCTGCCACATCCCTTTGGTGCCTGCTGTGTTGTACCTAGACACATATCCGATGCAAACACACACACAAACACACACACACTTTTATTTTGGATATTGACTAAGTGTAGTGTTGAGAATAATAATTTATTTCTCTGTCAAATCAATTTAATTCCATTCTGTTTTATTTATACAGCGCCAATTCACAACACATGTTGTCTCAAGGCATTTACAACGTTAATTCAGTTGAATCATACAGATTTCAAGTCGAGTACATACATTCCAATTAATCCTAACTATAAAGCTATGCAGTCGAAATCAGTTTATTATTCAAATTCAAATTGTAGCAACAGTAGACAGTCGCTTGCATTGACTTTACAGCAATCCCTCATACTGAGCATGCATGTAACGACAGTGGAGAGGAAAACAACCTTTTTACAGGAAAAAAACTGTAGCCAAACCAGGCTCAGCACTGAACCTCGTGGTACTCCACAGTTAAATCTGGGGTTTAAAGATGATTGATTATTTACATGAACAAACTGGAATCTGTCAGACAATAAGATTTAAAGCAGCCTAGTGCTGTTCCCCTGATACCTACAGCCTGTTCCAGCCTTTCTAAGAGAATATTGTGATCGACTGTATCAAATGCAGTACTGAGTTCTAATAGAACAAGTTCAGACACAGGTCCATTACCTGAGGCCATAAGAACATCATTAGTGACTTTCACTAGTGCTGTTTCCATGCTATGATGAGCCCTGAAATCTGACTGAAACTCTTCAAACAGACATGACTGTAAATGCTCACACACTTGATTAGCAACTATTTTCTCAAGAATTTTAAATAAAAATGGAAGATTGGATGTAGGTCTGTAATTTAGTAAATCATTTTGATTAAGCAAAAGTTACTTAAGTAAAGGTTTAATTACAGCTACCTTAAGTCTGTGGTACATATTCATCTACTAAGAATAGATTTATCAAATCTAGAATGGGTCTGGTAATTAAAGTGAACATTTCCTTAAATAATTTGGTTTAGATTTGGATTCATCTAAACCTATAAGTTGAAGGTTTAGATGAAGCTAATAGTTTTTATAACTCAGGAAGCTCCACTGGATCAAAGCAGTCCAAACACAGATTTAAAAACGTTGGGTTACAAATGCCATCAAGTGTACTAGAGTTCCTAAAATTCAGCCACCCCAAATTAATGTCTGAAATACACAGGACACTGTCTAATATAGATTAATCAATTTCCTTTCCTATTATGAAATGGGAGATGAACTTATCAGTTAAATTTGACCAAATATTCTAGTCTCAGATATGTTCCAGAACTTTTAAAATGACTAGTAACACCAGTTTACAATTAATACAATGTAAAATCCTTTATAGAGTATACTATACAGGTCAGCGGATGTTCAGGATGGGTTTTGCACCATCCAATACTTGTTACACGGCACAGGCAATGTACCTGACAATTACATCCAAGCACTATGGTTATGTACACCTGTTCAGAGGTTCTGGTGCCTGATATGTGAAGACTTATCAAAGTGTGTAAGATGTAACATTTCACCTTCTCCCTCAGTTTGCTTGTTGGGCAACTTAGATTATGTCACCATAGAGACAAATTCAGTTCACATGGTTTTCACTGCCTTATGTATCCCTAAGAAATCGTCATGAATTGGAAAAATAAAAACCTTCTTAATATAAACCAGTACAGAAACCTTCTGTACTTCTGGATTATATAAGTCTTGAGACAGCCTCTGCCTCCACATCAGATCAACCTCTCTGGGTTCTATTAATCGGCTCCATCACCTAGTGAGGGTTGGACACCTTTGGCTTTGTCCTGTGGGGCGTTGTGGAGGATGCGGGGAGGTGTCTGGGTTTGGGATATTTGCGGTGTCCCTGGGCTGGGGTCGCTGGGGGTCTGGTGCCGGGGGCTGTGGCCCCAACCGGGTTGGGGCTTTTGTGGCTCTCGGGAGTGGCCGCATGCAATGTTTTTGGGGGGCCTGTGCCCACAGAGATAGGTTTCTAGCCTGGTGGCTGTGCTGCTCCTGGGGGGGTCTAGAGTGGGCTTGGGGGCTCTGGGTAACTGGGGCATCTCGCCCCGGGGTCCTGGCTGTGCCGCGGGGCTTGGGTCCAGGCAGGTATGTCGCCGGGGTTTTCGGCCGGCACATGCTCTGGCACCAGACACTGGCCCAGGGGCCTTCGGTGCATCGGTGGGTGTAGGGGCCTCTGGTCTGCTCTTTTTTTCTGTAGTGGTCTGTTGGTCGTTGCTGTGCGCGCTTCTGGCTCACTCCTTTATGTAATGGGTCGGTGGCTTCTTCGGGCGGCGGACTGGGTGACGGGGCTGGGGATCGGGGTTTGAGAATTTGGGTGCTTCCGGGGAGGGGCTGGGGGTGTTGGTTCCAGTTTTCGGTTGTTTCTCAGGGCCTGGTCCCTGTCTGTAGCCTTTCCCCCGATGGATGTGCCTATGCCTCCGTCCTTTGTCGGAACTTGGCAAACAGGGGTGCCTGTTGGGTAAACTGGGGAGCTGGGTCCCTTGGGGAGAACATTTTGCCCACCAGTCCTTTCCTCCCGATCCCCGGACACCTCCCGCCGCCCACTCCATCATCCTACCACTCATGTAGGGCCTTGGGGTGCGGGTGCATCATTGGAGTGCCGCACAGGTTTTCCATCTCTGCAGCCCCATGGCAGCCTGTGCCCCAATTTTAATGTACAACTTAGACACTCATTTATAACATTTTCATGGCATTCACATGTAGGGCCTTGGGTGTGGGCGCGCTCAGTGGCATCAAGAGGGAGGGTATTTTATTACCCTAACCTCTGCTTCCTCAACCCTACTCTAATGGCTAAGTTGCATGTAGACATTGAGGGTTCTAGGTGGGTAAGGGAGGGGCGGAAAGGCAGACCCTCTTCCCCACCTGTTTTTCTTTTTAAATGCACTCTACAACAACACGCATCAGCACCACATTTGAGCAGCGGGGAGGTAGGCTTGGGATCTTTTCTCACCCCCCGTTTGCTGTTTGCCATCTGCGGTCAGAGGCCAGGAGAGGGAGCGGGCCTTCTGGTCGGGATCTGAGCTGCAGTTGGGGTTGTCTGGTGCTGGGGCAGGCTTTTTGGCTCTCCTGGGATCCCATGGACTTCATTGGCTCTCGGTCCTTGGCTTCGGTGCCTGGTCCATCGGTTGGGGGGGTGCCGGGCTCCGGTGAGGGGTCTTGGGCGGACAGTGTGCAGTGTTGATTGAGATGTGGCTTCGCTTTGGTGGAGGGGCTGACATGCCTGCTTGTGTGCCGTGCGGTGGGTGGCCGGCATCCTGGGGCACTTCCAGGGTTTGGTGTGGGGTTGGCGGGGTGCCCCGTCCTTGGCGTGCTGTGGTGGCCTTCCTCCAATTCTTCCTTCTGTGGCTCTTGCCTCTGGCTGGGCGCCGGGCTACGGTTGTCGGGTGTGTGGGGCGGTGGAGCATGTCTTGTGCCGGCACTGGGGCGGCTTGTGAGATGTGCTTTGCCTGGAGCAGTTGGCCTGCCCGGCCAAGGTTACCCAGCTGGTGCATGGTTCCCTCTCACAAACTGATGGGCTGGGGCTGCTGGCGCTGGCTGAATGGTTGGGCAAACTTGGCGGTGTGCTGCTCTGCTGGTTGTTATGTCTAGGGAGGGTTCAAGGCGGTGGGCTAGAGGGTGGCATGGGGGGGTCTGTAGCGTGTGGGGTGGGGGAGTTGTGTCCCTTCTTGGATGTGGGGTCACCAGCATTTGGATAGGCTGAGCAGCGTTGGTCGAGCTGAGCTGGATAATGTTTCTACCAGGGCTATTATTGCAGTGGCAGTGATGTGGTGTGTCTGTGTGGTTGGGGGGTGTGGTGGGGGATACCGGCCCCGAGTGCTTGCCGGGGACCTCTTGCCGGGTGAATTTGTCCCATCTTGGTGTGGGGTCGGGGGTTCCGTTGTTGGCTTGGTTCTCCATGGTGTCTGCCCTGTTGCACCTGTGGGTGGGGGCTGGGGTAGCATTGCATGGGGCCCTTGCCTTGCCGTTGCGGAGTGTTGTGTGGTGGGACCGGGAGGTGGCGGGGGTGCTTGGAGCTGGGCTGTATGTGGAGCTTGCGTTGTGTGGGTGTTGCTCCATCAGCTTTTTGGGGATGAAGCTTACATGTGGGGGTGAGCCCATATGCTGTGGGGAGGGGATTCATGGCGTTTGGGTTCAGGGGCATGTGTTCAATATCTGTGTCCTTGTTGGGGGTGGCACTTTGGGGAAATTTATGTGGGGGTTTTATTGGGTGTGGGGGGCTCATGGGTTTAGGACCGGAATTCACTGGGGTGTTGGGACTGTTTCATCCTGTGGCGGCTCTGGTTGGCGGGCTAGTTTGGACCATGTAGACCCCTCTTTTGTACATGGCCCCCTTTTTGGATGGGGTATTGGCACCTGGAGCTGGCAGTATAGAGCATTTATGGGGAGTATGAGTGAGTATACGACGTCCAATGTTGTTTGTCTTTACGTTGGGTGTGTGGGTGTGAGTTTTTTTATGTGTATGCATGAGGGTGGGAATGTGTGATTGTGATTGTGTGTGCCTGTTTTTGTGTCAGGTTGGGTCTTGGGCTGCTTCCTCTCCTGGATCGGTTTAGGCCCCCCATCAAATGTGGGGCCTTTTTCCTCCCCACCACAATACCGGTGGTTAGTGTCTCTGCCCGCCGTTGTACTTGTGGTTCTCAGTATCCGGGGCTAGGTGTTTTGGTGTGTGCTGGCTCACTCCCGGTGGCTACTTGCCGGGGCCTGAACCCCTGGGCTCTGTCGGGCCTCTGCTTGGCGAGTGATATGTCTCGGGTCTCTGGGTCTTTTGCTGGATCTGCTTGGGCGTAGATGGCTGCCGGCGGGGCCTGTGGGCTCGTCGCTGCAGCTCCCTGGGGCTTCTGCACTGTTGCTGCTGGGTGGTTCCCCTGGGACTCTCCCCTTCTCTACTCTGAGGGGGTTGCAGTAGTCCCGGCGGTGGTTCTCCTGGGGTTCCTGTGCTTTGGGGAGCCTTTGCATGTCTGTGTGTTGGATCTCCTCCGTATCTGTCCTGGGTCCAGGGGGGCAGTGTGTGGCTCCTCAGACTCATTATTATATTTTTATGGAGAAACCTTGTATACACAAGCGCGCTCACACTCAGACCCACAGGTGTTTAGATTCAGGTGTTAACAGATACACAAATGTTCTATATTGAGCCGCATTTACCACTAAATACATCTTGCANTCAGACTCATTATTATATTTTTATGGAGAAACCTTGTATACACAAGCGCGCTCACACTCAGACCCACAGGTGTTTAGATTCAGGTGTTAACAGATACACGAATGTTCTATATTTAGCCGCATTTACCACTAAATACATCTTGCATTGATAATTACTGTGTAGTTTTTGGTAAAAAAGCTGGTATTAGGAACATTTCTGCAGGTGTAGATGCAAGCAGGGTGTTTTCTTGTATTCTCTTAATCCTTCTTTCTTTCCTCCATTCTTTTCTCCTTCTCTCCCATTTTCCCTTTTGCCCCCCTTTCTCTCTTTCGTGCTTCTTATTTTTTTCCTTTTCATTTCTGACTCCGTGTCCGTAACAATTGAAATAATCCGAATGCAGTTGCTAATAAAGTTTCTTTTTATAAATATCAAGCAGAGCTTTAAAGCGTTAGCTGTGATGCTCTATTTGTGCAAATAAATCTGTTGGGCTTTTTCTTTGCACTCAGACAAAAATTATGAGCACTACTGTGCCGGACAGGACAAGTGAAAAAAAAACAAAAAAAAACACCGTGGTGCCATGTTATCTGCATTCCATTTATGAGGGCTTTATAGATCCATGTTAATCCTTTTTGTGAAACAGACCCCAGCTGTTCACTGATTTGTGTTTGTGGTAAGGAAAAAAATACAATGAAAATTAGTTTGTGGGAAGATGTGTAAATTTCTTTTGCACTGTATGTTTTGGATCAATTGGAGCACAACTGTAAATGTAAGATGTTTTTCATGTGTGACTCAGAATACAATTTGTGTTCTTGTACTTTAGGATCCGAAGAGGTGTAATTAGGGTTCCAAGCCCGCGGGTGCGGGCGAAGGCCATGCAAGGCATGGCCGTTCGCCTGCTCCCAGCGGAGCAGGAAACCCTATTGTTTTTTTTCTTCGTTTTTTCATTATTATTATTATTAGGGTTCCAAGCCCGCGGGTGTGGGCGAAGGCCTTGCAAGGCATGGCCTATTGTTTTTGCTTTGTTTTTTCATTATTATTATTATTATTATTATTATTATTATTATTATTCTCAGCTAAAAGTCGTTGGGCCAGGATATGCTGGAAAGAAACTGACATAGCAACCTAGTAGGGAATCACAACCACTACTCAGATACTAAAATTCAGACCCCATAAAAACTAGCGGGCGCTATTACGTATGACAACGCGTTTGGGCTTATAACTTCCAAACCGTAAGTCCCACACTCCAACAGTTTATATCACCTTGTTCCTTGTATGATTCTGCATCACTTTGCAATTGGCCACGCCCAGTTCCGCCTAACCAGATTTTTTGCTACATCGCGACAAAGGCAAAATCTATTTTCCACAACTCCTCCTACATTTTGAGCTCAATCAAGATACAACTTTGTACATACCATTTACAGAGTTAGTCGGACACAATGGTATGAAATCTTTGTCAAATGTTTGAAAGTTGTTAAAGCTACATGCGGACAAACTTTATTCACGAACTAGCATAAAAGTAAATTGACTATATCTCAGCCCTATCTCATGATTTCCAAACAAGATTGGAGAACCTCATAGAGAATGAGCTATTGTGCGTATACATTGAGTTTGATACACATTCAATTATAGGGAGCGCTATAGGCACCAGAAGTTTATATCTGCATAACGGATTAATTGATTGACACACAACTTGGTCCATATGCTCAAGACCTTGCCCTCAGGACATACTTTTGATATGATTAAAAGTGGGCATGGCTTATATGCTATCTCACATTTGACCTTTGAACTCAGTGAATTTGAAAGATTTTGTCGGGGAAGTTACAGATCATATGCAGAATTGTGCTACCTAAGTATACAAAAAGTTTTTTAAGTTTCACCACTAGATGGCGCTGTTATAACGTAAAATCCGTTTCTGTGATTATCTCTGAAACTGTTGCTTGCAGAGACTAAATTCCTGGATGTTCTTTGAGTCATTCTTAATCATGTGAGCTTTGAAAAAAATCATAGTTATGCTAATAAGCAACAATTTTGCGTAATATACGAAACCTATTTTCATTAACTCCTCCTTAGGGGCAAGGCCAATCATAGCGAAACCTGGCCTAGTAAGACTGCAGATATAGCTGACAAAATGACATGGAAGGGATTTCAAAATAACTTTTTGTACGATGTACAAATAATTTTCATACCAGTTGTGCATAAGGTCAAACTGTAGGTATGTACTCATTTTCAGAGGGATCTAAGCCTAAGGGGCGCTATAAGCAAGAGAAATTTATAAAGCCAAAATGGTTGAATGGATTTTTATAAATTTGGTACATTTCTTCAAGATACCACCTAGAGAATATGTCATCAATATGGTAATGATTGGGCAAAGTGAGTGTGCCTTATGGGCAAAAATGTACCTCCGACTCTTCACTTATAAAGAAATTCCCCAAAAATCACTCGTGGTACCTAGAGAGCCCAAACCTTCAGGATATGTTCTGTGCATATTCCTGGAAAGTACCTATTCTAGCTAAAGCTCTATCTCAAAGTGCGTCACAACAGTGTACAATGTTTGATAAAGCTAGGAGTTGTATCTCAAGTTCTGTAGGGCCAAACGCCGTAGAATTTTGCACACTACTTAGGTAGACAATGCCTATAATCCCCAATAAACATTATTCCGTTTGGACTGCCCACTTGTGTATGATTAATTCATAAAGATATATGCTATATTCGCATTGCCGGCACTTAGTCGGACCTGTTCCCGGTGCATGTTGGACTCCGGCAGGGCTGCCCTTTGTCACCGGTCCTGTTCATAACGGATTTCTAGGCGCAGCCAAGGGCCGGAGGGGTCTGGTTTGGGGACCAGAGGATTTCGTCTCTTCTTTTTGCAGATGACGTGGTCCTGCTGGCCCCTCTCTAGCCAAGACCTACAGCATGCACAGGGGCGGTTCGCAGCCGAGTGTGAAGCGGCTCGGATGAAGATCAGCTCCTCCAAGTCCGAGGCCATGGTTCTCGACCGGAAAAGGGTGGCTTGTCCTCTTCAGGTTGGAGGGGAGTTCCTGCCTCAAGTGGAGGAGTTTAAGTATCTCGGGGTCTTGTTCACGAGTGAGGGAAAAATGGAGCGGGAGATCGACAGACGGATCGGTGCGGCTGCCACAGTAATGGGGGCGCTGTGCCGGTCCGTTGTGGTGAAGAGAGAGCTGAGCCGAAAAGCGAAGCTCTAGATTTACCGGTCGGTCTACGTTCCTACCCTCATCTATGGCCATGAACTTTGGGTCATGACCGAAAGAACGAGATCCCGGATACAAGCGGCTGAAATGAGCTTCCTCCATCGAGTGGCCGGGCACTCCCTTAGAGATAGGGTGAGGAGCTCGGCCATCCGGGAGGGGCTCGGAGTACAGCCACTGCACCTCCACATCGAGATGAGCCAGTTGAGGTGGCTTGGGCATCTATACCGGATGCCTCCTGGATGCCTTCCTCGGGAGGTTTTCCAGGCACGTCCCACCGGAAGGAGGTCCAGGGGACGGCCCAGGACACGCTGGAGGGACTATGTCTCTTGGCTGGCCTGGGAACGCCTTGGGCTCCACCCGGAGGAGCTGGAAGAGGTGTCTGGGGAGAGGGACGTCTGGGCATCTCTGCTGAGTCTGCTGCCCCCGCGACCCGGTCCCGGATAAAGCGGAAGATGACGAGTACGAGAACGAGTACGATATATGCTAATCAATAATGGTGATTATAAATTAATTTTGATGAACCCATTAAAGTGTGCTGGCTGAAGGAAACCAGGCCTATTCTACATATGAATGAGGTTCTTGGTGTATATTTTGAGAGTTTTCTGACAATGTATGGATTTTACGTGAATTTTCCAATTTTGGTCACTATTAATAATATCATTGAAATGATAGTTAGCAATTTCTTTTAAAACAATCATTAAAATTAGAGACATAACAAACATTGTATATCATTCCACATATAGATATGGTTTTCTGAGGATATTTAGGGAATTTTATGAAATACCATATATTTTATATAAATTTTTTTATTTGGCTAAGTACTATGGATATGACAGTTAATAATTTTTGGTTGAAAAGGTAATTAATTTAGGCACTTGAATAAACATTTATATTGCTTCTTCTATAGTTATGGAGATCTAAGAATACTTTGGGAATTTCTTGATGAAATATGGATTTTTAATGAATATTTAAATTCGGTTTATTATAGGTTGTTAATGTATAAACAAAGGCTTTTCATTTTGTTGTTCAAGGACTATTACATTTTGAGACTTTATAAACAATATATATTATTTTAGATATACACAGTTTTAAATGAGAATATATTGGTAATTTTTATGACATTTTTAAGGAATTTCTGTACTGTCAAAGTACTGTCAAAGGGAATCATGACCTCAGTCCATGTGTCCCCTGTTGCAACAGGCTGTGTTTAGTAAAGTGAATTGGCTGTCTGTCTCCCAACCTTCAGATTCAGAGTTCGATCCCAGATGTATCCCCCCATGTTATTGGTGTTTATTTTCTCACACAAATATCAGACGCAATGCTGCCTTTTAATCAAACACATTTTTTTATAAAACCCATTACATCTAGGGACATTATAAACAATGCATATTATTGCAGATATAGACAGAGTTAACTGAGAATATTTTGGCCATTTTTAATGAAGCAGCCGTGGTAAATTTTTGATGAAATATGGATTCTGCAGAAAGGTAGCTGAAACAGTGCCCCCAAAATTAGGCTATTGGCCAAAAGGTGTATTGCATTTGTAGTGTTTAGAACCACTATCTCCGGTCGGTATTTTGGTTCGGGGTTCAATAACAGTAGTAACCTCTCTGTTTTATTTGTGTTTTTTTCTGACACAAGTATCAGAACCCTTCTTCCTCCATAGCTGCTAATATCCCTTAAGGGCCTTTCAGAGAGGACACAGTTTGCGCTGTGCTTGCCGGTGAGTTTAGTGCATTTGCGGAGCGTGCCGCTAAGCCTTTGAAGTCTGAGTGCTTCTGCAACCAAGATCTGACCTGACCCTTTAGAAAATGTGGTCATGCGGGGCAGGGGGTGGAGTTGCTGGGAGGGGCTAGGAACCCGATCATAACTGCTTGCAGTTCTAGTTGTGTGTATTTGTGAAAGACAGACAACATTCTACACATACCAAACTCCACAGTTACAATGTACAAGTTTCACACCACTTGTTTTGGATCAATTGGAGCAAAACTGTGAAAGAGGTTTTTGATGTGCAACTTATAGAACAGAATTTGTGTACATGCACTTTGGAATCTTGAAGGTGACCTTTTTTTCCTCCTTTTAAACATTTGAGATAGGTCTATTTGCTATACAAACATGTTAATTACATTTTAGCAACAAAATCATTCTCAGATAATAAGATTGACCTCCTCAGTTACCCCTTTTTTGAACTCCTTTTAGAGTGAGCTATTTTAGGGCTCTGTAACTTTTGTGCAAATTATCAATATCTGGCCATGCCCCCAACCAGCACTTCATACACGTGAAAACGAAGCCGAAACAACAATAAGTTTTTACATTTCCGTCCTCAGCATATTTGCCACATACAACAGGGACTACATTTTTCATTTACATTTTTTCAGTCTAAGTCTTTCTGTAAATCGTGATGTGTACTGATGTGAGTTCTCAAAGTAGTCCGTGGTGAAGTGATTAGCGCAAACCAGTACTGTCATCGGCAATGTGACTGGAACATTCCCCTCAAAAATAAGATGAAGCCACTAATCTTTGTTATCCGACAGCGAGAGAATGTGCATGGACATGTGGGTTTTTGCAGCAAACAACAGAACATTTGCCTTTGAGGGTAGCTATTGTAACGTGCGTGTAAGGTCAAACCACCTGGCGAGGCGTGACCATCTACTGAAAATCAAGTAGGTGGAGCTCCGCTTGTGTTACTAGTCAGGGGCGGGACTCAGGTAACATTACTAGGTGCCAGTGTAATTGTGACGTCACAATTACACAGCTTTTGAAACCTCGCGTTTTCCACAAAAAAACACCATTAATTTATAGCGAAGAAACAACAGTTTTTTGTTTGTTTTTTTGCCTTTGGACTGTCTCTAGAAGCATTTAAGACCCAAATGGATCTTGATCTCACGATCAAAAAGTGAATTGTGCATAATAGTTCCCCTTTAAGACGTGTAGCTGTTCTGTAATTGTGAAAGACATAAAAAACCTACAATTACAAACTCCTATAGCATTTCTCACTCTGACTTCAAATTCACAGTTACAATGCACAAATAATTTTGCCCTAGATTTACCTTCATAATTAAGATGAAGCAATTTTGTTGCTAATAGTTATATAATTTGTTTTTTCATGATGAATATAATCCTCTTTGTCATTCTCGTGTTTTGTTATCATTCCTCCTTACTATTGTCTGGTTTATACCTCCAGCTCTGAAGGATATTCTCCATATGGTTAAGAGCCAGTGGGATCTGCTCCAGAGGCAGATCCAGCGCCAACATGGCTGGATGCTCTGTGTCCTTCATCACATCCAGGCCTGCCTCCTCCACAACAGCCATTCACATGAGCTCTTTACAGCCATGTTGAACTTGTCAGCAAATAGGCAGCTCCCATGCCTTGCAGAAGACCTCGAGGTAAGCGACTAGTGTGCTCCATCTGCTATTTGGGGATTAATGCTGTTACTCTACTCATGTGCTTTTTATTTATTTTTTTTTTTTTTATAACCTTCTGTTTCCTCTCTGGTCCTCCCTGCATCCCTCTTTATCCGCTTGCAGATGCAGCTCATAGTTACACACCAACTCATCTATGGTACATTTCTATGTATGGCTTTATTTAGATGCCGGTTAACATTCTGGCTTGTGTATTATTTTATGCTTTCAGTTAGACTGAGCAGGATTTTGGTATAGTTATGGCCCTCTACAATTCATGAGAACTGTGTGTTGGAGCCTTTGATAATGTAGTAACAATGCTGTGTGATTTCTCAGTTTTTAAAATGCGTTGCAAAAAATCAAAGTTTTGTTTCCAATTTTTTCTTCTGTTAATATTTTCCTTTTCTACTAATACACATTAGGGTTCCAAGCCCGCGGGAGCGAGCGAAGGCCATGCATGTCATGGACGTTTGCCTGCTCCCAGTAAAGCATGGAACCCTATTGTATTTTAACAGTTTTTAAATTATTTGTAGGGTTCCAAGCCGGTGGGAGCGAGCAAAGGCCATGGAAGGCGTGGCCATTCGCCTGCTCCCAGTGGAGCAGGGAACACTATTGTATTTGCTCTGTTTTTTCCGCAGGAACAAGCGAAGGTATAGATTTGGCTAATTGAGAATATTTCAGTATAGTATTTTGAAGGATATTTTTTAATTGGCCATGTGCTGTAGAAACGATGGTTAACAGATTTTTAGTGGATTCAGAACTAAATTCAGGCACTTGAAAACACACTTGTATTATTCCTTCTACAATCATGGTCATCTCAGAATATTTTGGACATTGGTATGAAATCATTCTCAAATATTTGAAAATTGTTAAAGCTACATGCGGACAAACTTTAATCACATACTAGCACAACACTTAATTGACTATATCTCTACTCTATCTCATGATTTCCAGACAAGATTAGAGATCCTGATCTCTGATGAGCTATTGTGCCTATACATTTAGTTTCCTTTGGGATACCACCTAGAGACTATGTTATCGATAAGGTAATGATTGGCTAAAGTGGGTGTGGCTTATGTGCAACAATTTACCTCCTACCTTTCACATATAAAAAAAATCCCCAAAAATCACTTGTGGTACATAGAGAGCCTAAACCTTCAGGATATGTTTGGTGCACAATCCTGAAAAGTACCTATTCTAGCTAAAGTTCTATTTCAACGTGCGTCACTACATTGTACAACATTTCGTGATAAAGCTAGCATCTGTATCCCCAGTTCTGCACTGTGGAATTTTGCACACAACTTAAGTAGACAATGCCTATAATTCCAAATAAACACTGTTCAGTTTGGACTGCCCATTTGTGTACAACAAATGCATAAAGATATATGCTAATCAACAATGGTGATTGTAAATTAATTTTGATGAATATTTTTAAAGTGTGGTGGCTGAGAAACTTCAGGCATATTCTTGATATTAAAGATGTTCTTGGTGAATATTTTGGTGAGTTTTCTGACAAACTATGAATTTCACGTGAATTTTTCAACTTTGGTCATTATTACTATTAACACTGAATTGATAATTAAGAATTCTTTTTAAAACAATCATTAAATTAGGGACATGGTATGGTTATCTGAGAATATTTAGGGAATTTTATGAATTACTTTGTATTTTTTATGAATTTTTGAATTTGGCTAAGTACTATGGAAATGAAGGTTAACCATTTTTGGTTGAAAGACAATTAATTCAGGCACTTGAATAAACATTACATTTTATGATGAAATTTGGATTTTTTACTGAATAGTTTAATTCGGGTCATGATGGGCTTGTATTGTATGAGCAACTTTTTACATCTAGGGACATTATAAAAAAATGCATATTATTGCAGATACAGACTTAGTTAATTGAGAATATTTTGGTCATTGTATAACTATGTATTTGTAAGGAATTTTTCAAATTGGCTAAGTACTGTAGAAATGATGGTTGACCATTTTTGTGGATAAATCACTGAATCTAGGCACTCGAATAAACACTTATTCCTTCTACAGTCATGGCCATCTGAGACTATTTTAGGAATTGTATGATGAAATATATATTTTAATGAATATTTAAATTCAGGTCATTATGGGCTTGTAATGCATAAATAACGATTTATACATTTTTTTGGTTGAAAACCCATCACATCTAGGGACATTATAAACAATGCACATCACTGCAGACATAAATAGGGTTAATTGAAAACATTTTGGTCATTTTATGGCAAACTATGTATTTTAAGGAATTTTTCAAATTAGCCACGTGCTGAAGAAATTATGGGTAACTGTTTTCTTGTGGATAAAGCTTTATATCCAGGGATTGAATAGAGTCATTGTTCCTTATACAGTCACGGTCACCTGTGAATATTTTGGGAATTTTATGATGAAATATGGATTCTTAATGAATTTGTAATTACGGGCCATTATAGGCTTGTGTTGTATAAACAATGCTTTATAATTTTTTGTTGAAAAATTATTACATCTAGGGACATTCTAAATAATGCATATTATTGCAGATATAGACTTAGCTAATTGAGAATTTTTTTGAAAATTATGAGGCAAAGTGATTTAAAAAAATTCACATAAAATGCACTGTTCACTCTCAAAATGGGAATTAACATTTTTCTGCAAAAATAACCTTTCCAATCATGTGATGTGTGAACTTTGTTTACTGCAGCCAAATTGATTAGTCAAATTATTCCAATCTGCTTTCCTCTGGGTATTAAGCTTTGTACCAAATGCAGAATGTAAAGTTAGGCAGATGTTATAGCTGATAACCTTTAGAGCACATTATTATATACACTGCTCAAAAAATTTAAGAAACACTTTGAAAATACATCAGATGACCAATGGAAAAACAATCATGCTGGATATCTATATTTATACAGAATGGGTCATGTGTTGGGAATGTCATTGTTTTCGTAATAGATCTGACCCACATACAGAAGAACACTCTGAGGAACAACTGAATCAGTGAAATGTGTTTTATTTAGAATAAGTGAGTCTGGAACATGAACAGGTGAATCGCCAACTGTATGAAAAGGGGGGGGGGGACTGGTGAAACAGGGAACTTATAATATTGCAAAATAACAAAAGGTAAGAAGGTAAGAGTGGCTTACTAAATGAATGCAGTCAGGTCGCCAGGGGAAGAAGGAGTTGGGACCCAGGTGTGTGAAGCGGAAAACAATCCAGATGGTTTACTTGAGCTGCAGAGTGAGTTCTGGTGAGTTCAGGAGTTAGTTCAATGTTCAGGTACTTGCGTTGGAGGGTGGACAGGGTACGAAAGTTTCTTAGACATAGACTTAAGTGGCACGTCTCGTGCCGATAACCATACTTTCTGACCAGGCTGATACTCGGGTGCAAGTCAGCATTTCCGGTTAGCAAAACGCTTGTTCTGGTCAGCAGTTTGGTGAAGGGCTTGAACGGTTGAGTTCCAGATGGTTCGGCAGCGGCGAACATGTTGATGAACTGATGAAACTGTGATCTCCTGCTCGTCAGCAGAAAACAGAGGTGGCTGATACTCAATAGATGCTTCGAAAGGTGAGCGTCTAGTAGGTGATGATATGTGTGAATTGAGAGCACACTCAACCCAAGGCAGGTATGAGCACCAATCTGTAGGGTTTGTGGATGTGAGGCAACGTAAGGTGGATTCCAGTTGTTGGTTCAATCTCTCCGTTTGACCGTTGGACTGAGGATGATAACAAGAAGTCAGTGAAACTCTTGCTCCTAAAGCTAAACAAAACTGTTTCCAAACCTGAGAGATGAACTGAGGGCCACGGTCAGACAGAATGTCCTGGGGAATCCCTTGGAGACGAAAAACGTGCTTAGTGAGGAGTTTTGCTGTTTATAGTGCTGACGGAAGTTTTATGAGGGGAATGAGATTGCATGATTTAGAAAAACGATCAACGATTGTGAGAACGGTAGTCATACCTGATTAGAGAGGCAGTCCAGTAACGAAGTCAAAAGCTATGTGGGACCATGGTCGATTAGGGATGCTGAGGGTTTGGAGAAGACCTGCAGGTGGCTGGTTACTAGACTTGTTTCTGGCACAGATGGCACAGGCCTGAACAAAATCTTTAACATCTTTATGTATGGACAGCCACCAAAACCTTCTCTGAACCAAAGCAATTGTTCTACTCACACCAGGATGAGCCGAAAACTTAGCTGTGAGAAGCCAATCAATGAGCTTTATATGTACATGAGATGGAACATAAATGCAGTTTGGTGGTCCTGTGCCAGGGTCAGGTTCCTGCTGTTGAGCCCTGTTAATAATGTCCTCAATCTCCCACCTAAGTGCCCCTACTGTCCAATTGGACGGCAGAATGGGAGCTGGTTCCTTTACCGAATTGTCCGCGGCAAACTGTCTGGAGAGGGAATCAGGCTTAGTGATCTTGGGTCCTGGTCTGAAAGATATACACAAGTCAAAACGAGAGAAAAAAACCCACTGTTGTGGATTGAGTCTTTTTGCTGATTGGAGGTAGGCCAAGTGTTTAAGATCAGTCCAGACTTGAACGGGATGCTTGGCCCCCTCAAGCCAGTGGTGACATTCCTCAAGGGCCAGCTTTATGGCCAGTAATTCTCTGTCGCCCAGATCGTAGTTTCTCTCGGTGTTGCTTAACCTGCGAGAAAAAAAAGCACAAGGATGAAGTCTCCCATCCTCAGAGTTCTGAGACAAAATGGCCCCTACACCAGTGTCTGAAGCATCGACTTCCAAAATGAACTGTTTAGAAGAGTCGGGGTGAACTAAGATGGGGGCTTGTGAGAACTTCTCCTTTAAGGCTTGGAAAGCTGCTTCAGCTTCAGGTGACCTGGAAAATTAGACTTTGGAAGATGTTAATGTAGCAAGGGTACAGCTGTCAGACTGTAGTCCTTGATGAATCGTCTGTAGAAATTAGCAAATCTAAGAAAACGCTGTAGTGCTTTTCGTGAGTCTGGCACAGGCCATTCCAGAACAGCACTTATCTTCTCTGGGTCAGAACGCACCTGTCCACCCTCAAGGATGTAGCCCAAAAATGTGACAGAAAGCTGGTGAAATTCACACTTTTTGTCTTTAACAAACAGGCGGTTCTCCAAAAGACGCTGGAATACCTGGCGAACATGTTTGTGATGCTCCTCAATGTCCTTGGAGTAAATCAGAATCTCATCCAGATACACAAAAATAAAAATATTCAAAAAATCTCTGAGAATGTCATTGACTAAAGCCTGGAAAACAGAAGGAGCATTGCACAGTCCGAAAGGCATGACCAGGTACGCGAAATGGCCCAACGGTGTCTTGAAGGCCGTCTTCCACTCGTCCCCCTGGCGGAACCTGACAAGATGATAAGCATTTCTGAGGTCTAACTTGGAAAATATGGCTGCACCATGAACTGGTTCAAAAGTGGAGGTAATGAATGGAAGTGGGTATTTATTTTTAACTGTGATTTGGTTTAAACCTCTATAGTCAATACATGGGCATAACAAGCCATCCTTTTTACCCACAAAGAAAAATCCTGCCCCAAGAGGTGAGGAGGAAGGCCGAATAATACCTGCAGACAAAGAGTCATTAATGTAATTTTCCATGGATTTCTGTTCTGGACGTGAGATATTATACAGCTGGCTAGAAGGCAGGGGGACACCAGGAAGAAGATCGATTGCACAGTCATAAGGTCTGTGAGGGGGTTAAGGCAAAGCCTTATCTTTCTAAAAACCCTCTTTAAATCATGGTATTCAGTGGGTACATGAGACAAATCTATAACCTCATCCTCTCTGTTAACCTGCTCGGGGAAACTCGGGGAGAATGCTGACTGAAGACAAGATGAGTGACAACTAGTGGACAAGGACACGATGCGACACTCAGACCAGTCTAAGTGAGGGTTATGTTTTTGTAACCAAGGGAAGCCAAGAACTATGGAACCCTGAGACACTGAAAACACGAAGAAAGATATTGCTTCCCTATGGTTACCTAACAGTAGCAGTTCAAGTGGTTTTGTTCGCTGAGTTTTCTGCTGCAATTTCTTTCCGTCTAGGGCTAGGACGGAACGAGGTGAAGTAAGTGGTTCCACCTCAATGCCAGCTCTGATGACTAACTCAGAATCTATTAAGTTTTGTTCACAGCCTGAATCCAACATGGCGGACAGAGTCAAAGTATGTTGATTGAATATAATAATAGCTGGTAAGCTGAATCTGGGGGCTTTGCAATTCTGTGAATGGTCCACCAAACCCCCTTCATAGTTGGTGGACCCAGCCTTTTGGCTGCCCGGGGCAAATAGGACAAGATGCTACAAAGTGATCAGGTGAACCTCTCTTCAAAAGTTAAGCGTGTGCGCCCCACCAGCATGGGCTCAGGTTCAGATCGTTGAGACAGAGTCTTAGCAGTGTGTGGAGACCTAGTCGCGAATTGTGGTTTATAATTAAACCTCTCTGCTCTGGACTTCCTTCTTTCCCTTATCCTATTGTCAATTCTTATAGCTAGGGAAATAGCTTCGTCTAGTGTAGGGGGATCATGAATCAGGACTAACTCATCCTTTAAGGAGTCGTCTAAAGCATGGAAGCAGGTTGACTTCAAAGCGTCATTATTCCAACCAGAAGCAGCGGCCAAAGTACGTAACTCGATGGAAAACTCAGTAAGGGGTCTATTATGCTGCCTTAAAGCCCTCAACTGTCGACCAGTACTAGTCTTGTCAATAACAAGAGAGAATGTCTGCTTAAACTCTTTTACAAACTTCAAAAGTACAACCAAAATCTCCGCAATCAGAGAAACGGGCCTCTGCCCACTGGAAGGCCTTGCCTGTCAATAAACCAATAACATACAACATTTTCACATCATCATGGGGAAAGGAATGTGGAGAACGGATGAAAACGAATGCACATTGGAGCAAAAATCCCCTACAATTACCAACCTCCCCAGAAAACTTTTCTGAGTGAGGTGAGGTGACGTCAAGGACATGTGGGGGCGGTGGTGCTGCAGCGCCATCTACATCTGCGGTGGACTGAGTATTCAAGGTTTGCTGAAGCATGGAGGTAATCTGTTCTAACTGATTTGATTTGTTTGCCGCTGTTTTTCTGAAATGGAACAAAGAGAGGAGTCATGAAAATGGATCTGGTTAGCGTGTTCAGATATGGTTCTTCGGAATGCTTCTGCTGGGTCTTTTTGGCCTTCACTATGTCACTGTGAAATTTAAACTGAAGACTGGTCCAGTTTGTTCAAATGACATTGCAGCAACTCAGTAGCTGTCAGAGGGGCAACCTTGTGGTGCTGGATGGACCTAAACTTTATGTCTCAGAGATGTTCTATCAGAGATTTAGATCAGGGAAGCACTGGAGCCAGTCAATGGTATCAATTCCTTCATCCTCCATGAACTGCCTGCATACTATTGTCCCATGAGGCAGGGCATTATCATGCACCATTAGGAACCCAGGACCAATTGTAACAGCGAAGGGTGTAACAATGGGTCTAAAGCAGTGGTTCTGAACCTTTTTTCCTCAACGTACCCCTTTCTTAATTCCAAGTGGCTCAAGTGGCTTTATAGGAAAACTAGTCCTGCTGTTCACAAACAACCGTATCACTCCCATATTTTTCATTACAAAGCCAACCTTCTCATCAGTTAAATTCCAGTACTACAAGGACTCTATCAGTGCTATATTTGGAAATACTAAAGCTCTGTTTTCCACCTACTTCCCTTTATGACTGTTTACAGGAAATCAAAGCCTGGTTTTCATTTAACTTTCTCAAACTCAACAGTAATGAAACAGAAATTCTCTTCATTGGGACCGAATCCATCCTCCCAAACCCTCCAGTTTCACCCTCACTATGGACAACTCATCTCCATCCACTCGTCTTCAGAGTGTGGGTGTCATCTTTGATGCCACTCTAGCTTTCCATACCCACATTAACAACATCACCCTGTCCACCTTCCACCTTTGCAATACTAGCTGCCCCTGCCTGTTCCTCACCTCAATCCTGGCCCACACTCTTGTCACATCTCGCCCAGACTACTGTAATTGTCTCCTCTTTGGTCTCCCCCACAAATCCACTCTTAAACTCCATAAACTGATCCAGAACGCTTCTGCCCTTGTCATCACCAGAACATCACCCACCAGTCACAATTCACCGGTACCTTAACAGCTCCACCAGCTCTCAATATAATACCACCTGGAGTTCAAAATCTTGCTATATAAATTTAAATCCATCTATCACCTTGCGCCTTAATGTCTTTCTGATGTCCTCCACATTAACACTCTCTCCCACTTAGCCTCCTCTCCTGTTCTTGCCCCTGCCTCTGGGATACCCTCCCTCTTGACATCCGAAACACTGACACTATCTCTCTTTATTTATCCTGCCTGAAAACTCATCAGTTTAAACAAAATTAACATGTAAAGCCCTGAGGGGTTTTTAGAACAATTTCCACCTGAAATAACTCAATTTCCATTCAAATAACTCACTGAAATAAATCAGGTATAGCTCAACAGTTATAAAGTCTAATTACAAACTTTTGTTACCTGTAGAAAGGTAAGACATAAATGAATATTTTTCCAGTGGAACAACTATTGCAACTATTACTATGTCTGAATTATTTGTGATTAAACAAAAAATTTAATTTGTAGGATCTCGCCAAACTCTTTTTCTAAATGAGCATGGCAAAACACCACGGAAATCCCTTTTAAATCCTAGAAAAAACACCATATTGTATTTTTCAACATCTTAACTATAACTGCAGCAAATTTGGACTCAAATCAGTTAAAACACATTTGTTTTTCACCTCATGAAAGGGAATCTGGTCAAGCAATGATTTCCATTGTATGAGTCCTTCTGTATATGACATAGCCTTTGGTCATGACATTAACCCTGTGTATCATCAAAATGTGCAATTGTGCACAGCATAAAATTGATATAATGAATAGAAATCAAACTTAATTCTGTAATTTTGTCTCCACCTGTAGGAATTTTACTGCACAGAAGAATAATACATGAAAAGCTATGTGAACCGATGTGCAAAAAATATTCTATGAGAAACTATGTATACAAATAAAAAAAAAACCATTACCAATAAAAAACTGTCCCCTGATGAATACAACGAAAACCTCATAAGGTCAGGATTGTGATGATGACACTGCCATCTTGCTATCTGAAAAGTTGAAAGTATAAGGGTTCAAAAACTCTAATTCCAATACAAAATGATCTGCCATGAATTTACATTTGGAATTGGTTAAATTGAACAAGGGCAATTATTCCAATTTTGAGGCCAATAATAAGGAAGAGTTGTATTACTATATTAACTACTGTTTATGACTTTTAGTCAGATTTTATGTCCAACTACTTGGTCTTGAAAAAAGGACTGTTAATAACATAATATTTAATAGCTTCATTTAATTTACTAACTAGAAAAAAAAATCTCAGAGAGAGCCATGCATCTTAAAGATGGTGAGCTAATTTCAGCAGTTTTTCAATTTCCAAGCAATCATCTGCAGGTCATTAAACTGAAACAATTTGAACAATACTTCTATCAAGTACCCTTTTTTTATACAACGATAAACAGGTCACATTAATCGCATCTCGATTTTGCTTGCACAGGGGCTGTCCTCCTTGTAGAATAGGGAGAGAAAGAAAATGACAATGGGAAAGAAAGGTTGCACTAAAGGTAGTAAAGAGAATGAGGAGAGAACAGAAGACCGTAAGAGACTAAGCCCGGCAGTTAGGTATTTTTAATATAAAAGTTAAACTGAAATAATATTTTTTTCCATCTTATACAATTAAGCCCAAAAGTATTCATAGCTCTGGCAGATTTTGGTTTTAAATCATTTTCATAAAATGTTTGTTTCTAATAGGAAATGAGACAAGGATCTATCAAAACTATGGAAAAATTATGTAAAAGGAGTAGCAAGTTAGAAAACAAATATCTTTTCATTTACATTTTATAGAGAACAGCGTGTCAAAAATGGTTTATAACCTCATTTCAATAAGGGGAAAGAACTTTATCTTATAACTTCCAATAGACATTTCCTTTTTTTATGGACAGTCTCTCTACCCTGTTTCCAAATGTGTGAAAAAAACCTGTTTACTGATTGTTTCCTTATTACATTGCTAATGTTAGGATAGGCAGATGTGACAGTTGTGCTGTTTCGTATCAATGCATATTATTCCTCATATCTTTTTCTTTTAACATTTTCATGAATTGTATTTACTTTCTCATACTTACATATGGTTACAAATAAACATAGTGATGACACAGTTTTTAATAAATTATTATGCAACTAAAGGGATTTGATTGAGTTTACTCATTTGCATTGTAAAGGATTATGATTATACATAAAAAAGGAAAAAATAATAAATACTACTAAACACATCAACATATGAACCTGAAAGAAGGAAAGAGTATAAACATTAAAATAATACTAAAATTGAACACTACATAGTTTGGTTTTTCATTAAACATATTTTCCATATTTTTTAGATGTGATTTTGTGCCTTCATGATAAACCAAAAAAAAAAAAAAAAAAAAAAATTCCAGAGAGCACATATAAACATTTCATTTTCAGAAATGTCTAAGAATGGTGCATGGTAATATAGGGTTTGTGGGGTGTTGGTGTCTTCTCGGGGTGAGTTTTAGTTGGTGCCATGGAGGAAGAGTTGAAAGAGAGGTGATAGTTTAGGATTAGACCAGGCCCCATGTCTAAAGGCAATCTGAATATAGGGGAAACAAATTGTGTTAAAAAGCTTAACCAAACCTCCCCGCACCCTTTGTCACTACATAGGCTATCACACATGTACATTTGACCTGACACACACATATTTAATTCAGTTCAATTCAGTTTTATTTCTATAGCACCAATTCACAACAAGTTGCCTTAAGGCATTTACAAAGTCAATTCAATCGAATCATAGAGATTTCAAGTCGGGTACATACATTCCAATTAATCCTACTATTAAACAGTGCCATCGGATTGAGCTTATTATTCAAATTGGTTAAAAGGTTTTCTATTTGAGGAAATCCAGCAGATTGCATCGAGTCAGTGACTTGCAACATTCACACCTCCTGGATGAGCATGTAGCGACAGTCGACAATCGCTTGCATTGATTTTGCAGCAATCCCTCATACTGAGCATGCATGTAGAAACAGTGGAGAGGACAACTTCCATTTAACAGGAAGAAACCTGCAGAACCATGCTCCGTGTGAGGGGCCCTCTGCCACGACCGACTGGGGGTTTGAGAGAACAGAGCAGAGACAAAAAAAAAAGAACACAGAAGCACTAATCCAGTAGTACTCTCTAAAGAAAAGAGAGAAACACTCCTTCAACCAAGATGGCGCCGACGATGGCCGCCTCGGAGCTTCGCTCTCTCTTTGTTTTTGTATTTTGTGTGTTTTTATGTTTTTCGAGCCACAGTTCTGTGGTGTCGGGCCACAATCCTGTGGTCTCATTCAGT
>JAHUTJ010058036.1:0-29264 GCA_036250325.1 Characodon lateralis | reverse complement strand
TATATATATATGTATATATACATATATATTGATATATATATATCAATATATATATTGATATATATATATCAAATGTTATGTAACATTTGATATATATATATCAGATGTTATAGAACTACCATGTATGAAACAATGATAAACCATTTTCTGATGCATAACTTTCATCTTCAGTGATTTATTGTTCTTCCTGTCCTAATGCAAGTGGCAGTTTTTTATGTCTGTGCACCACCTGTGTAAAATCTCCCAGTCCATTAAATCGAACGCATCAATCTCCTTGGCAACCGCTCTGTTTGGGAGGTAAGCGCGCATGCGCTCTCGTGTAGTGTATGTGAAATCTCTGGTCGTAAGCGGTGTTTTTGAGCTGTACTGTGTTGTAATTCAGCAAAATAACATGAAACACAACTAGTTTATCTCCCTTCGCTTTTAACTGGGGTATTTAGCAGAGAGCAGACAGACATTAAACGTAGCGGTGCTCGCTTTAAAGGCTGGCCGTTCACAAAAGCCTCGAGGTCCGAGGGAAGAGAAGCAAAGCAAGAGCATTGAGGCTCCAGCATAGCAGAACAGTTCAGAAACAATCTGGAATGAGAGGAAAAAAGCTATATTTATAAACAGATTAAGATGTGTTTTATACTGCCTATTGGTAGCGGATCTGATCTTTTTTGTGTGCTTGTGAGTTTTTGCAGCCGTAACTGGTTCTGGATGACGGCTTCATAGCAGACATCCATTCTTCCCTCTTCCCGGTACTGCGTACTGGTGCAGAATCTTTTAGTGGTACGCAGTACCAGACCGTACCGGCTCACTTTCACCCCTGGTTATAGCTAAAAGTTAGGTAAAAGTAGCCAAGGCAAACAACAAAGGAAACTATGTGTCAGCTAGCTAGGTAAGTGGAGGCAACTTTTATAACCACACATGGCCCATGATCTCTGTGGTTTGAGCTGTTTGATGTGAAAGGACAAAGTGCTCCATCATGAGGTGTTGATGAATGCACAATTATTACGGAAGTCTGACCTTAAAGGGGTTGCAGTTACTGTCTTGAGTAGAACTTTTGTTTTTTTCTTTAGTTGATGGGCCTGTGGGAGAGCTGAGTGCAGGTGGAGGAAAGTCAAGCTTTCAGCTGTCCTCTGACATTTTAAAAGATAGTTGGCAGGATGTGGTGGTGGCTCAGGGGTAAAGACACAACACATGCACAAAGGCTACAATCCTTGACACAGTCGTCACAGGTTCGAGTCCTGGCCTGTTGACCTTTACTGCATGTCTTCCCCTCTAACCACCCCAATTCCAGTCAGTCAACTTACAAAATAAAGGCCACTAGTGCCACAAAAAAAATTGCTGGCATATTAATAATAAAAGAACAAATAACATTGTTCAGAAATTATTTTATCCCATTGTCACAAACCATTGGTTCTTTTTAATACTGTAAACTCCATCCTTAAAGTGCCCCAGTCTGCCAGTTTGGAAGCTTCATCCGAAACCTGTAAGAATTTTCTCCATTTTATTTGGTGAAAAGGTTTCCTTGACTAGATGACCCCTTCATATGATCCTCCATTTCAACCCCTTGCTCTGCTGCTTTTAACAAGTTTGAGCCTGTGTCCCTCACAGTTCTGATGGAGTTTATTGATCAGATGAAACCCTCTGGTTCCCCCAGTGATCCTATTCCCCCTCGCCTTTTAAAAGATGTTTTTAATACCATAGGACTCTCTGTCCTGGCTGGTGTCAATACCAGTATTGCCACAAGTATGGTCACTGGGGTTTTAAAGCATGCTGTCGTTCAGCCATTCATTAAAAACAGGTCTTGATCCATCTTGTTTTTTCTTTCAAATTTAAGGCATTTTAATTACTCATTTTGAGCATTGTATTGGTATTAAAGGTGCAGCCTTGGTGTGGTTTCAGTCTTACCTGACTGACGGAACTTTTTCTGTCAGCACAAAGGGGTTTGTGTCATCTACAGTGTTTTTAGGCTGTGGGTGGGCCTCAGGGGTCAATACAAGGACCCCTTCTTTTCTCGCTGTATCTCCTGCCCTTGAAAATTGGAATTTCTTTTCATTGTAAAGCTGATAATTGTTAAGTCTATATTACTTTTAAAAAACACAATGCTTGCTCTGTTCACCCTTTGTAGGAATGCCTAAAATAAAATCAAAGCTTCGATGGCCCTAAATGTTTTGAGCGTTAAAGACAAATGACCAAGGTCAGATTGGTGACACCCACCAATCTGAACTGTAGCTCTTTGACTCCATATGCAAAATCCACTGCCACCAATCTGAGCGGCTGTTGCTCAGGTGGTAGAAGTTTGTCTTGCAACCGGTGGGTTGCCAGTTTGAACCACCGCTCTGTCCGTCTCAGTCATTGTGTCTTTGGGCAAGATGCTTCACCCGATTTGCTTGCTGATGGTGGTCAAAGGGCTTGGTAGAGCCTGTATATGGCAGCCTTACTTCTGTCAGTCTGCCCCAGGGCAGCTGTGGCTACATTGTAGCTTACCACTGTCAGTGAATGGGTGGATGACTGATTGTAGTGTAAATCGCTTTGGGGTCTCTGGGGACTTGATAAAGCGCTATACAAATTCATGCCATTTACCATTACAATCTGGGGTTATAAGCTGGTAAACTCAGATTTGACACACAAGTCACTTCTGTAGTAAAATGAAGTTATTCCAGCTGCCGGAATTTTGTGCATGCAGGCTTTTAAAAAGGCCATTCACACCTTTATTACCTCACTCCTTGATTATTTTAGTGTGCCGTATTTCGGGGTCTCTTGCCTTTTGCTTCTCCAAAATGCAGCTGCTCATCTTCTAACTCGATCACACAGGCAAGAACACATAGCACCTGTGCTGGCTGCTCTTCACCTTGTGTACTACAGAATAGATTAATAGATTAATAGATTCAATTCTTTTATTTGTTTTTAAATGTCTTAATGGACTTGATCTACCTTATTGTACAGACTTGCTTTACACAGACTCTAAGGTCAGCTGACCAGCAGGTTTTGGCTGTTCCAAAGACGACGATGCGGCTCAGAGGTGATCAAACTGTCTTCTTTTAAATCCTTTTGAAGACTCATCTTTTTTCCCTGGCGTTCAATGCAGCACAAGTTGTTTCTTCTTTTGTGCAAGTTGTTGTGGGTAACATTATTTTATATCTGTTTTTGTTTTAATATTTTTACTTATTCTCTTAATGTACAGCACTTTGGTCAAATGTTTGTTGTTTTTAAATGTTAAATTCTTTGACAAAGTCTCCTTTGTCACTTAATAGTCCCGTGTTACCTTTGTTCTCTGTTCATGTAAGACATTTCTTGCCTGTTTAAGTGTTTAAGTCCCACACCACAAAAACACTATACAAGAACACACTGTTGGACCATGTTTTGCTGAATATTGGACCATTTGCACGTTGCTGGATGCCACCAGGCCTTCCGGCGCCATCGGCCATTTTGTACCCCAGGATAGTCCTAGTCCGCTACTACAAATCCCAGCGGGCACAGCGGCTGATAGGACGGGGGCGTCGCAGCTCTGACGTCACAGTGGACTATGTAAGGGCACCGGAGACTCCCACCATGGCTTTTCACACTGGAAACCGAGACGCAGTTACCACGCAACTGGAGCATCACTCTGGAGAAGAAATCCCACGTGAACTTTCATTCATTCTCCCCGTTGCCCAACGAGAACAAAACTCATAAAAGAGGCTCCGCGAATAGGAAGGCCCGGAGTTTTCAACTTTACTGATCGAGGACGTGAATTTAACATGTAACCAAGAAAAAACACGGAGTTTTCAAGGAGACGCAATTTTTCTTCCTTGTTTCTTTTGCTCCAGTCGACTAGTGACGGTCCGTCATATTTTTCACCTTTCTGTCAAGGAGGCCGAAAAGGACAAAGACAGACCGATCTCCTGAGTTACCCACGGACGCGTGGAAACTCCCCCACCCCTCCTTCTCTCTCCTTCTGTTCAGAGGAGACAACATCAAGTAAAATCCGTTCTTTTATTTTTATTTCTGTGTTAGAAATAGCGTGGGCAGGATAGAGTAGGGTTTTAGAGCGACTTAGAATCGCCACTTATAGTCTAATGTGTTCGAAGTGTATTTAAGTGTTATTGAATGTTGATTATCGCTGGACTCTGAAGCCGCCGAGCTTCTCAAGTTGTGTTTTTACTGTGTGACACCTGGCGCAGGTGGGCTGTAACACTGAACTGCTATAATAACCTCATGGTGAAATTCACCATTTTCTTTGTCTTCAACTTTACTGGTTTTACTGGTTTGCCGCCGAAACGTTTATGATCCTTTGTCCACTGAGTTTACAACTTTGGGGTAGGGTTTATGACCCTGTGGGTGTGTTACATGGAGCTACATTCTGGCGGGCCGCTCCCAGAGCTTCATTCAACACCATATTCCTCTTGTATTTTTGCCATAACTGCCATTACTGCTCATTTGATTTCATACACACGCAATGCTGTTTTATTTTCCTTAGTTAGCTATTTTACCCTTTTGTGTAGAACTTTGCATGTTTGATTAGGTGAAGATTATTGAATCGGAAGAGCGAGTGTATCAGGGCTGTTGATTTAATAAATATTCATGTAGATAAAGAGAAGGCGTTTTTGTTTATTTAGTGCAAGAGTGATTTGTCAGTCAAAATAAGGTTAAAGATCCCCACGTTTCGGCAGAAATGGTTGATTAAACAGTGACATCTAATAATAGTTATCAACTATTACTGAGAATTTATTAATTGTAATTATCAAGGGCTTTGAGCCACAATTACAACACCAGAGGACATCTCTGGTTTCGATTCATAAATGAGGATTTTTGGTTAAGAAATTAATTTTCTCAAATTATGATTTTTAATTATAATTCTTGATAAATATTAATTAATCAATAATCATAATCCCAACAACATGTATTGCTTAAATAACTGTCATGAAATATCTCCAAGTGTCATAACAATGGTATTGAACAATGAAAATCCCAAAGTCTGTTTGTGATCCCTTCAAAATGGCAAAACACTATTATCTCAACACAGAAATAGATACAATTAAATAGAAAATGACAAAACAACTTGGCTATCTAGACTGGTTATACATGATCTTGAAATGAATCACATCAAAATTATAAAATGCTTGCAGGGGCATTCGTAGCTTCTCTAAGAGGATTTGAATTGTTGGCTGCATTCCAGATTTATATAAGAAAGCCAGAAAATTATACTGATCCGATAAACATATACAATGGAAAAGATAATGATGTCCTCTAAATTGATGAAAGCTCCTGGCTGTTTCAGGTTCATTAAGCACTTTAGTAAGCCACAAACATCGCCATATCTGGCCAGTACTAAAGGTTACCATGGTTACAAATGCACCATTAATTAGGAGCTGACTATGTTTATCTGTTTACACAAATGCAGTGCTCATTTTTATCCAGCTCTACAGAAAATATGGCTCTTATTAGTGCTGACAGTAGGAATGTTGCTTCAGAAGCACAGCAGGGGGGCAGGAAAGAAAAACAAAGCTGAAAACATATTGTAGAAGGAAGGAATCATTTCCTCATGCTGTCAGAATGTTAGGCATGTCTGTTGTGACACAATCAGATGCCACTGCCAGTAGTTTGTAACAGTGACAGAGACAAGGGAGGATTGTTTTTATCCGTTTAAGTACTGTCCAGGTGTCCCGTGGATATCTGCATTTTCACCATAGGATAAATGTCTTCACAGAGACAACGGCATAAGAAGAGTAACCACGGAGTATCAATGTCTTCACATCTTTGTGCTATGCTGTCTGAATTCCTGTGTTTCCATGAAATGGATCATTTTATAGGCATGCTGAAAAGATACTCTGCAATCCATGTCCAAAACCAGAGGCTACATATGCGCATGAACATCAAAAACGACCATGTTAAAATTCATGAATGTACGTAAATATCACAATCTGTCTCTTAATCTAGCTAAATTCTTTCATCCTCATTGACAATCTTTCTCAGATATTTAGAGAAGCAAGGACATTCTGTATATTTTTCAGATTAAGATGTGTTTACCATCAGCAAATTAATTACAAATAATCTGGGATTCTTTTTATTAATAATAACACCCGTATATCTCTGCAGGATTTATTTACGAAAAATGAAATAAAAACAAGATAAAACTAAGACAAAAAAGAGAAAGCAATTAACACTAAGATGATTAATGTCGGAGTTTTGGGTTCAGTGTGTGTGTTTGTGTTTTGTCTGCACTTTTGTTTTCAGTTTCCAGATGGTGCTGGAGTTTTTCAGGTGTGCTGGGTGACAGGTACGACTGATCTGCTGATTGCATTGGAGGAGTATTTAAGCAGGAGGCTGCCAGCACTTTGATGCCAGAGTGTTTGCCTTCTGTGGCAGAAACCTGAACCTTCTGATCATTCTTTGTTGAACTTTGACTTTGGTTCCAGAAGTTTCAGGGCGATCAAGATTACCTATGTTTGGTGGATTTCGTTTCCAAGTACCAAGCTGGCAGCTTCCTGTTATCCTCTGTCTCCTGAACCAGGACAGAAGCGTACCCTGTCCACCCTCCAACGCAAGTACCTGAACATTGAATTAACTCCTGAACTCACCAGAACTCACGCTACAGCTCAAGTAAAACAATCTGGATATTTCCGCTTCGCACACCTGGGTCCCGACTCCTTCTACCCCTGGCAACCTGACTACACTCACCCAGTAAGCCGTTCAACTGTTAATCATAGTTACTTGTTTATTCCGCAATATTATAGTTCTTGTATTCACCAGTTCTCTTCCCCCTCTTTTCATACAGTTGGCGATTCTACCATTCACGTTCCAGTTTCACTTCTTGTAAATAAAACACCTTTTACTGATTCAGTTGTTGTTCTGAGTGTTCTTCTGTATGTGGGTCATAACTTTTAACAAAAGTTTACAGGTCTCTGAGGAGTTTAAATAAAGGATTTCATGGGCTAGAATCTTTAACATGTATCCTCAATTTGAGAAGGAGACTTTAAGGTAGGAAAATAGGAAAGAGAAATAAAAATGTTTCACAACCACCTTTATATGTCAGCCTATCACACCAGAACTGCGACGAAATAACAGTAAAGAGAACACCTACTCTGTGGTCCGGCATTTGGGTAACTTCAACTTGGACTTTGGTTAATGGAGCTCCCGCAGTCCCATTTCTCAGCTTGGTAGCAAATACATCTCTGCACAACAGCTTTTGTTTCAGCTAAAAAGGTGACTCAGACTGAAAGGCTGACGGGTCTAGTTTAGTTTGTTGGATTTCCTGCTTGGTTCCTTACTCAGGATCACTCCAGAAGTGAGCTGGACACAAAGGAAAATAAAATTCTCTTAAAGAAAGTCACTGAGCGACCCTGAGCACGTTCAAGGTGTGGAGGAAAAAGAAATGGTAGGAACTTCACAAAACAATTTGATGAAAATAAAGAGCATGATGCAAACAGAAACATTAAGCGCAAATGAATCTCAAGAGGGTGACAAGGCTTCAGCTCTGACTTTGCCAGGCAAAACATTTTTGCTAGATTAGTTCTTGTTTCTGTGTGACTCAGAACTCCGCTGTTTGGTAGTCAGCAGTTTCTGGGCAAGTCACATTAAACAGTCAACAAAAAGTAAATATTTCTACAAATATATATTTTTTTACCACATTCCTTAGACAAGAAAGAGACTGCATGTAGAGAATCTATTATTGCAAATAAAATATTACATCCAGACTGAAGTTATTTCAGTGTTTTAAACATATAATCATTGTATTGAATAAAAAAACATGCTCATTTTCAGAGTTACTAACTAACCACTACTTTAAGTTATCTAATCAATAATTACTGTAAAAGCTATCTTTTTTTTTTAAATGGGCAAAATAAGATAATATCAGAGATACTTTGACCCTTTATGACCCTGATAACAAATCGGGGTCATAAAAACATCCATGTTGCGAAGACATAGGATGCCATTCAGCTTGGGCTAAGAGATTGTTGAGTCTAAATCTCAGAGTCCAGCAAGGAGAGTTTGAAGGGTCTTGCTGAAGGCATTAAAATGTGTTTAAAAGGTCAGGTTTGGTGTGTTTATCTACAGTACATTACACAAGACTGAACATGAATTTAAACACTTACGCACAGGAAACTCTAGTTTGTAAATCTGCTTACTAAGATTTTAGTTGAAGCTAAAATGTGCATCTCTTACAGTCTTCTTCATTGCTCCTTTGCAATTTGGCCTTATTCTATCTGCTTTTGCCTCTTGCTTAATTGCTTTGTCTTTCACACTTTCCTCTTAATTTCTATGCTACTGTCTGTCTCCAGCTCTGTTGTCCCGATTGGACATCCTCTCTATTTACCTGACCAGATGTTTTCAGTTACTCCTCTGAGTCTTAATTATTCCATCAGTTACTAAGGGGAAAATGTGCAATTAAACCGGACAGTGATTCTGTGCTCAGTGGCTCCATATTTATTAGGCTTACACCTGATTTCAGGAGCTTAGGGGCATTGCAAGGTGCCTTGTCATCTTTCTGTCACCTCTAGCTGTGTTAGAAGGACATCTAGGGAATAAGCACACTTTAGCCTCTCCCTCTGTCGAGAATTGAGCTAATGAATGAAACAGTACTCTCAGCATGCTAATAGCATACTTTCAGATTAGATGCTATGTTTCTGAAATGCTTGGTGTTGATTTGCTAAGTTTGTTGTTGAAATAAAAGCCCCTCACAACTCATTCAAATTTTGTTCTTTGTAAATACATTGATTTGTTTTCCCAATGTGCCAGTCCTACTCTGATTCTGAGTCCATTTCTGTCTCTGCAGCAACCCAGAGAAAGTATTTACATTAGAATTAGTTTCTCAAATAACAATGTGTGGGGGCAGCCAAACACTCGTGACCTGCATTAATCCATTGGAATACTGTCCTAACACAAACCTTCAACTTTCCAACTCCCTCTGCTCTTCATTACAAGGCCTTAATCCTGACAGGAAACTCCCCGAGAAGGAGCAATGAAGCGACATACAAACATCTACTTATTTATCAAAAGCCAAAGCAAATGCTGGAGATGCCATGTGTGGGTGATGCTGACAGCTAGGGGAATGTGAGGGCCTGACGCAAGGGTACGATGGTGACTATAAGTACTATAAGTGTACTATAGGACTGCTTTTCATAAGTTGACCTGTACACAAGTATGACAAGCAGTAATAAAAATAAATTAGTTTACATTATAATGACACACAAACACGGCCATGGAGTGAAAAGGGAGGATGAGAAGAGGATCCTTCACTGCTAAGGAAAAAATGAAAATGAAGAGGAATGCTATGTAAGAAGAAAGGAGTCAGAAGAGGATGGTGAAGAGATGAGCCAAATGAAACAAGAGGAGTGGGAGGGAGGGGAAGGAAGAGAAGGAATAAGAGTGAAAGATTAATGGGGAGAAGATGGAATTGGAGGACGATAGTGCAATACAGTAGAGGACCAGTGGTTTCACTCTAATTCATCCGAACCATTGAGGACTGTGATACTGAGAGGGCTTGTTCACAACAGGCAGCTGCAAGCATGTCATTTTGAAACCTCTTTTCCTCGTTCCTCTTCTCTCCGTCATCCATTCTCCCTTGCTTTATTTGTCAGCATGTTCTCATATTATAAATTGTTTATTTTTTTCTTGGTTAGTGAATCTGAGAACAGACAGCAGGTAGAGGGGAAGACAGCTTTTAAAACACCAAATTGTAAAAGAACTAATGCTGCACATAACGAATGCTGCCAAAGCATCCGTAGGCTACATGCAAATGGTTGTTTCAATTAACTAGCAAGCTAACAAGCAGTGCTCATTGTTAAATAGGTTAAAATAAACTTATAATAATGAAATGTCTGGGGGCTGAAGAAAGTACCCACACACTGAAGAAATCAAGACATAAACAGTCATATTCAATAAATTAGAATAGTATTGAAAAGTTATTTCAATGCTTTTTAAGTTTATTTCAGTAACTCAATTCACCAAGTGAAACACATTATATAGAGTAATTACACACAGACTGATTGTTTCCAACGTTTATTTCTGCTATCATGATTTTTCACTTAAAGCTACAGAATATTACATCAGACCATTAAAAACATTTTTAATACACAATTATGGGCCAAATAAAATGTGTGTTTAACACCTACTCATTCACATACCGTAATTTATTGAAAATGACTTTATATATTTATGTATACATTTGGACATTTTAACGTTTTCTTGTACTATTAGGTCATTTTAATAAACATGATGCATTGTGAAGCCACTGAACCTTTCCTCCAAGCTTTTCTTTTGTCTTTGTTGATGAGATCAGTCTCATCACATTGACTGACAGACTGACGGGGGCTACATTTAGTCACATCACAGTGAAGTCACACATTAAGTTCCTGCCATCAATCCACTGGCGTTCAATAATGAAGTGAGGAGGAAAATGTATCACAAAGTGATAATTCCCAGTTAATGGGAGGCAAGAAGAACAACAGGGACATTTATCAGCTGCATGATGTAATGTTTACCGGCTTTTTAATTAATTATGAAAATTAGCTGAAGCCTTAGGCAAAATGAGAAGTGAAATCAGATCTTTACGCTTATCTCAGGCTTGCAGCTCTCACAGTACGCTGTTTGAATGACATCTCAGGCAGAACACACACAATCCCGCTCACCACCCCTCACAATACCACACACAAATATACACAGGACATAGAGACAATCATAAAAGCATAAGGAGATGAACAAAACAATAAGGAAGCTTTTAAAGATTCAATTTTAAAGAGCGGAAGTGAACTCAAGAAGAACAATCACATAAATTACTGGTTTTGTAGTTGTAAAGGTTTGAATAAAATTAGACATTCTACTTTTATCCAGGAATGATGACAGAGTTCACCTCATTAAATTTATCTGTCAAAATGGACGACAAACACAAGCTTGCCTGATCTATATTTGTAAGCATTGATCTGGAGAAAAAGGTGAACCAAATATGTACAGTGTAGCACAAACAAGCAATTACTCCAGTGGCAGACATGACATTTCTGTGCTGTTGGTTTAGTCAAAAAAATATTTTTTTTCTTTGTTTCTCATCAGCAGAGGTTTCAGTCCTCAAAGTGGTTTTTGTGTGAAGAATAAACATTGTTGAGAGTTTGAGATTTATATGTTAATTCACAAAACAACCAAGTCTAAGACAGAAATGAAAAATATTAGAATACATCTAATTGTTGCCAGTTGGTGCCTGTTGAATAATGAAGAACATTCACTGAGGTTCATAATAAAGACTCATCTTACCTTACCATACAAGCAGAACAATTAAGCTAAAATTTGCTTGGATTGCACCAAGGCATTCAGTAATTTTCTTCAAAGCAGGAAGGCTGCATACAGAGGTATTAAAAAACCTGTGGTGCTGGCAAATTGACAAGGCTGGGCCATTTACAGAGAAGATAGAGCTGCAGGGTTGTGCAGGTATTGTAGTCTCCAACAACAACGGTTACTAGCTTTATTCCAAACTGGGGTCTTTTCAGACAGAAATTTGCATGCTCTACCTGAGTCGATGGTTTCCAACTCAGTCAATTACATGTGTGCTACATGCTGGCCTGTGATTAATTAAAGACTGGTGAACACTCGTATTACCTGAGTATTGTCATTGCTCCTATATGTCATATACTGTAGACCTGTTAACAGGCATTAGGTTTTCATCATTCATCATGCAGAGTAACTCACCACAGTCAGGAAGCAAATAACACACATCCAATGTTCCACCATGAACGGCAACCTACCTTACGTCCTACATTGCTGCTTGTTTAAGGGTACAGGATATTTTTGGAAAAGAGAGGAGCTGAACTGCCAGGTTTTCTCCTCCTCCTCCCACTGGACTGAAAGAGTGTTGCACAATAGAAAGTTGGGCAAGATTTCTTGCCTTGCAACTTTTCATCAAATGATGGGCGCTAAGAAACTATATGAAAAAGAAAAGAGGCATTGCTCAATTTCCCTCAATACAACACTGATAGGACTGGGCTCTATTGGACGTGTAAATGCTGGCAGCTGGGACAGATGAATGGAGCCCAGCATTTTCTTAAAGCAAAATTACTCTGGACTGGCTTCAGCATAGAGAGAGGGCTGCATTTAGTCTTTTCCGCTCACTTCTTTATTTATCAATAATAAAAAGGAAACGCTTTTCCTGTCAGGTGCAATAAATTCTAGTTTGGGTCAAGTTAGAGCTTTTTTTTTAAATCTGTCTGAAGTGGCTTCTCATTACAGATGAAATATTATAAATCCTAATTTTTATAGTCCAATTCTCTGCTGGGATCCAAATATTAATATCAACACTGATTTATTAAACATGTGTGGAAAAATGACCAAATAAAATACTGAATTAAGGATGCAGCTTTAACATTACCTAGTAATTTACTAGCTTTAAGAGTCTTATGAGATGCGGTAAGCTTTTAAGTTCTCATCTCTAGATTTTTCATATGTTTAAAGTAGAATTTACATCATAGAGCCTTTGTTGCAGGTTTAATTTACATAAGTCCTCTGTGGCTGTACTTCTCTATTTTGGCTTAGTGTATGTATAAACATCGTGGCCGAGGTGGTCTCAACATTAATTTCTCTGAATGTTTCCTTGAGGGTTTCCCCAGAGAGTAGATTTCTGGAACTATATCTGTAACAAAAATCAGAGCAGAGTTGGGATAAACAAAGAACAAATCAGTAAGCAGAAAAAGAGGAAATATATAACAGTAGCAGGCAAAAATGAGTAAGGAACAATTAAACTGGAAGAATGTGGGAAAAGGACCTGAAAATAAATGAAAAGGGGGAGGAAAACAGGTTATTACCATACAACAGCAATGTTCTAAAGTGAATGCATAACTTTTACTTGAGGCCACATGTCAGCGCCATCACTCATAAGGACAGACAAGAGACCAAGCAAATGCTTTTCCCATTGAGCATGCATTTGTTTATGTGCTTTAGTGTGGGTTTGCATACTGCTGTGAGGTGAGTTGACAAGGGAAAATGTGACAATGTATATACTCAACATTTGTCCCCCAAAATAGCTCAGTGTCCTGGCACTGAATATTCTGCAAGTTTTTGACAAAAAGCAATTTTTGTTTTCATAAATGATGTATTTATGTGACTAATATCTAACACACTAAACTATGAATATTATTTATTTACAGAGTTTTACAAAACAAATCATTCCTACTGCTGCTAAGATGATGGATATAAAGCAGGTATGATTTGATCTGTAACATTTATTATTGTTATTTGGATTTTAATACATTGACATAAGCAAAAATCTCAAATAACCACGCACTAAATTTAGTAGCTCATGAGGTTAATGTGCTTATTATTAAGCATATTATGACATTTGCTGTGTTGCTCTTTCCAGAGTAACACAAATCTAAAAAGCTGATATAAGCTGTTTAAATTGTTGGGCTACATGGTTTTATGCTAGGCTTTTTGGGTGTCTTTTTCTGGCAACTTAGGCAAACAGAATCGTGGGTCTGGTTGCCTTGCAGTTTTAGGTAAGATTTGCTCTACAAAAGTGGAAGAGTGAGATATTCCTGCTACATTATTGACCTATTGGCACAACTGACTGTATCTGTTTCAAGCAACAAAGTAGACAGACCACAATGAATATTTAATTATATCAATTATACCTCATTTATACTCTTCCAAAGGTCTGGTGAAGCAGTTCATCGTTTCTCTTTCAACATTTTTGTCTGAACTGTTTTGCCTATTGATTGGCCACATGTGTGTGGAAGAAACAGACTTAAAGACTAAATTAACAAAAAATCAGAAATTTGTATCCTGTAGTTGTTTCCATAATGTGTGTCTGTTATTATTTATTGTATAAGTGTCATAAAGTGGGTTTTTGATGGACCAAAGTGCTGGGAAGAACTCCTGAAGCTCGAGGTTTTCAGGTAAGATGAGTCTTTATTATCCATGGNTGGGTTTTTGATGGACCAAAATGCTGGGAAGAACTCCTGAAGCTCGAGGTTTTCAGGTAAGATGAGTCTTTATTATCCATGGCAGGACACAGACAGGGTAGCCAACACTCGAGATCGCACATACACATAACATAACATAACATAACATAACATAACATAACATAACATAACATAACATAACATAACATAACATAACATAACATAACATAACATAACATAACATAACATAACATAACATAAGGAACCAGCGGGGAACAACTGAAGAGTTCAGGCGGAAGCTGTCCCCAACAGATCCAGAGTTCAGGCGGCCAGCTCGGAGGCCTTCCCCGGCAGACCCAGAGTTCAGGCGGCCGGCGACGTAGGAGCAGGCGATCAGCAGGCCGGCGAAGTAGGGGCAGGCGATCAGATGGCCGGTGGCGGGACCAGGAGAACCCATGGTGGAGCTCCAAGACACAGTGTGGTGACTGCTGGAACCCAGGCGAATGGTGTGGAGACCGCCGGGACCTTCGGCGAGGCCGTGGAGATCTGCGGCAGAGCCGCTAAGGCACAGCAGGCAGAGAGGGTGCGTCCTCACACCCCTCAGGGACAGGAACAGAAAGTGGAGACAGGTCCTCCACGAACTCCTCCGAAACGGGAACCAGGGATAGTTGCAGTTCGTACTCGAAGCCCTCCAGGACAGGTCCGGGAACAGGAGCAGGAAGTGGAGGCAGTCCATCCACGAGCCCCTCACGGACAGGAACAAAGTGTGACGGCGGCTCGACTTGGGACCCCTCCGGGACAGAACCAGAAACAGGATCGGGGTGTGGAGGCAGTTCATCCATGAACCCCTCTGGAACAGGACCAGGAACAGGATTGGGGTTCATCCAAGAACCCCTCCGGAACAGAACCAGGAACAGGATCGGGGTGTGGAGGCGGTTCATCCAAGAACCCCTCCGGAACAGAACCAGGAACAGGATCAGGGTGTGGAGGCGGTTCAGCCATGAACCCCTTCGAAACTGGACCAGGAACAGGATTAGGAGTCGGAAGCAGTGGAGATGGCTGATCAGGAGCTAAACCATGAGCTGGAAAGCCGTCTCTAGCTTCAGTGGAGAGGCGAGTGGAGGAGGGGGCAGGAGGCCTCCTCATTGAAGCGACGATTTCTCCCAGGGCCCTTTGTCGCCCGGCCTCAATGATGTGGTGAATCCGAGGATCAGGAAAAAAATCCCTCCTTGCCTCGAGCCAGTCTTGAAGGCTGCCAGCTATTTCCAGCCTTCTCCATGGTGAACTGGGAGAGGTCACCAGGTGAGAAAAGAATTTGGCCAGAATCTCACCCTCTTGAATTCCCTTGCCATTCCTCCCACTTGGTCACGTAGGCTGGTTCCTTCTGTCATAAAGTGGGTTTTTGATGGACCAATATGCTGGGAAGAACTCCTGAAGCTCGAGATTTTCAGGTAAGATGAGTCTTTATTATCCATGGCAGGACACAGCCAGGGTAGCCAACACACAAGATCGCACATACACATAACATAAGGAACCAGCGGGGAACAATGGAAACAAACGGGCTTAAATACAAAAACTGAACAGCAGGGGGAACCAATGACAAACGTGACAAGACAATCAGAGGAAAACACAGAACAGGTGTGGGCTTGGGGTGCAGGGAGACAGAAAACAAAGGACCAGACCAGGTATGACAATAAGCATCATGTCCATGAACCATAAAGAAACTAAACTTGTGTGTAGTGTTCTGCAGATTTGTGGGGGTTGAGCGGTAGCTGCTCTGGCCATAATTAATCTTCCAGTCCACATTTGTGCCTAGGGAGTCAAGCATGCTCTGTTATTCATCTTGCAACCCAGGGAGACCCCTCATAGAGCTCCTTCATTTGGTCTCTTGATATGAAACCATGGTCTTATTGTTTACTGCTGGCACCTTATCTGCAGTCTTGTCAGGAAAGTTATAGAGAACCCAGAAAGAGGAGAAAGGAAACATTATTTCACTTGCTTTGCAAAGAAAGATTAAAAGTAACAGCCTTGTCTCTTTGCTCAGACAATCCAGGTTAACGTAAACTGTCATGTACTTAGATTTTTTTCCTCTCCCTGAAAGTTTGAGATGAAACCTCGATGAAACATACTGTGCTAAAATCAAACCTTGCAGTATGCACGTCAGATATGCTATATGTAGACAGACGGACTTTAGGGATTTACAGTCTGAAGTGGGTGTTTAGGCTCCTTATAATCCCTGCAGTGCTTGCAAAGAGTATTACATGATCTGTGTGACTGTGAAGAGGGATTGGTAGAAAAGAGACATGTAGGAACAGTGAAAGGCTGTTGGCTATACTACATTAGGTACCATAATGCTCCAGCAGAATGGTTTTGATGATTTCAAATCCACAAGAGTAAATATCACATGCTCTAAAACATACAGTGCTTTGCAAACCTATTGAAACCCCTTCAGTCTTTCCATTTTCTACAAATAAAAATCTGAAAACTGTGGTGTGCATTTGTATTCTGACACCCCTAAATAAAGTCTTTGGGAAATGACCTAAATGGCAAACTGCAATTTAATGTCACCATAAAGACATTTGTTTAACAGGAATAAAGTTGTGGATAGGTGGATAAGTTTAAAAACAGAGTTAGGTTATAGAACCTTATCCCAAGCTGTGAACATCCCACAAAGAACTATTCAAACTATTATCTTAGAATGAGACGTCTATGGCACAACTGCAAACCACCTAAGACATAAACATCCACTTAAACTGGCCAGCCTGGCAAAGAGCATTAATCAGAGAAGCAGCCAAGATGCCTATGGTAGCTTTGTAGAAGCAGCACAGATCCACAGCTCACATTCACAGATAGTGAGCAGTGTTTTAAGGCATTAATGTGGCAGAAAATGAACAGTATACGTTACCACAATAAAACAAAGTGGTGGCAGCATTGGGCTGCGGGATGCTTTTCTTCAAAAGGGACAGGAAAACAGTCCCTGTTAAAGACTGGGTAAGATGCTCACCTTCTAGCAGGACAACAAACCTAAACATGCAGCCGGAGCTACAATGAATATTTTAGATCAAATCATATTCATTTGTTACAATGGCCCAGTCAAAGTACAGACCTAAATCCAATTAAGAATCTGTGGCAAAGCTTGAGAATTTCTGCTTACAGACCCTCTCCATCCAGTCTGACTGAACTTAAGATAATCTAAAAAAAGAAGGAGCAAGCGTTTCAGTCTGTAGATTTGGAGAGCTGATAGAGACATGCCCCAAAATATGGTTCTGTCAAGTACTGACTCAGGCTGAATAGAAATGCATGCCACACATTTCAGATGTTATTGCAAATTATGCATCATTTTTTTCTACTTCACTGTTATACACGATTGTGTGTTGTTCAATCATATAAAACCCCTCTGTGTGTAATTGTAAGGTGATGTTTTTACAGGGCGCTGTATGCAGAGTTACTAACACAGTAATCACTATCCCACAGCCAGAGGGCTATTGAATGTAGTGCTGCATCCATCTGTACTGTATGTAAAGCACGTTCTGCTACAGAAAAAAAATGACCTCTGCATTCCACGTTCAAGCTCACCTTTCGTCTTAACCAGCCCAACATTATCACCTACCTGCCTGCTGCAGTGAAGGTGTGATGTGACTGATTTAACACAGACATGCTCGAAGCATCGGGGAAAACTGCTCACACTAAAAAAACAAAATAAAAAAAAAACAAGCAGTGGCGTGCTAAAACCACAGACCAATCACACAATTAAAGAGCCCTTAGGGCCACAACCTACTGTTTGTGTTTGAAGAAAAGAAATTAGTTTGAGACTTCCTCAGTCGATTCTCTTCGTCTACAAGTTTAGATTCTCTTTACATTTTATTGCCTGGCCTTTCCCAGCGCTCTCCACCTTCAGTCTCTCTCTCCTATGAAATAACCAGCTGTGTTTCTGGTAAATGGTGGCCCAGTTTGTCTCCCCAACTCCTCCCCCTCCTCTTCCTCCATCCTGTGCTCCCACTGGTGAAATTACCCATTGGTTACTATAGAGACGTGTTTATAAATGCAGTTTATGACTCCCTTTTTGCTCCTTTTCTTGCTGCATTTACCTCCTCATTTTCCACAGACACACACATTCTTCCTTTCACCTCTAAACTGACATCTTTCCCTTTTTTCCAACATCTCCTTCATTTGCCCTCTTCCTCCCAATTTTGTTGCTCCTTTTCTTTATTAAAAAATTTGGTCATTTAGTTGTTACCCGTCGTCAACGTGGCTTCCTACAAACATTTTTGCATTTGATTAATGCTTTATTTATCCCAAGTGTTTTCACTGGGTTTTCATCCTTTCTACTGTTCTTTGTCTCTGATGATAAGCTACTATAGGGCTTTTTCCATGATAATGTACTTGTATAAGACACACCATAAATCACTGTTTGTAAAGCTCTCTCATACCTTTGCGGACGCAGAGGTAATGTAAAGAAAATAAAAGCTGTGGGTTGTCTTTCTGCTCCCTCCTGAAAGACTAATGGAGAGCTGATTCATGCACGCATCTACTTGAGAAGACGATGGGCGTTTAGGCATTTCTGTGGCACTCAAAGAAGAGTGCTGCTGAGGCTTCAGTTTTCCTCCTACTGGGTTCAGGTGTGGAGGGGAGCTAATGCACAACAAAAGGTTTCTATACTTACGCATAGACCAGCCTACCTCAACTAAAGCTGCGAGTGAAGCACTTAGGTCCTGTTTGATTCCTTCACAAAGTTGTAAAAGCATTAAAAATGCAGTCAGAAACTATTGTGAAGAAACTTTGAGTCATCTGTTCATTTATATTTTACATCCATGGAGCTTTGCTGTCTTGTAATGTTTAAATGTAGTCTTTGTCAATAGTTCCTGAGCCTTCTGCAGGAATTTCACGTTCAAGGTTTTCTTTTTAACATTGCCGGCTTTTTCAGTCATTTTCTATCCAGAAACTGACCATCTTTGTATTTATATGCCTCTTAAATCTGAGCTATACATTAATTAGATATGAACAGGCTCCTAAACTCCATCAAAACTGTTATAGCTTCACATAACATAACCTCTTTAATTTAATACCAGCATACATACAGATTTTTGTCCTGCAAGAGCCTAAAAGGTTTGTTAGAAAGCTACTTCTCTAACTGCTGACTTGACAGCTATGATTCATGTTCACCACACATCCACTCTGTGTGGAGGAAACTAACACAGCACATAACTCTGATCACACCAATCTCCTCACGAAACATGGGGGTGGCAGCATCCACCTGTGGGGATGTTTTTCTTCTGCCGATTCCCCCGCAGGTTTAAAAGCATTAAATCTGCAGTTACTAGTTATGAAAGTAGACACTGTACAATGGAAAGGTCTTGAGACATCAACTGTTCGTTTATATTTAACATCCACAGAGGTTTCCTGTCTTTGTGTTCTTTAAAAGTTGTCTTATTTAATAGTTTCCAAGGCTTTCAGGAGGTATTTTGAAGCTAATGAGACACAATAACACCATGATCACTGAACCAGCTTTTGGTACCATTGGGCAGGTACCAAGTCCTGCCGGAAAATTAAATCAGCATCTCCATAAAGCTTGTCAGCAGAAGGAAGCATGAGGTGCTTTTAAATTTTTTGGTGGACAGCAGCTCTGACTTTAGACTTAAAACACAATGGACAAGAACCAGCAGATGACATGGCACCCCAAATCATCACTGACCTCAAGCAACTTGGATGCTGTGCTTCTCCACTCTTTCTTCAGATTCTCAGATCTTGATTTCCAAGTGAAACGTAAGATTAATTTTCAACCAGATGACTTTGAGAGGCATTGAGAGGCAGTTCAGTCCCTTCTCTCCTTAGCCCTGGTAAGACACTTCTTATGTTGTCTCTGGGTTAAGTGTGGGTTACACAACGACTACAACAGCTGTAGACCAAATATTCTGGACACTGGTCTGTGTCTTCTTAAGGTTGGTTATCCCTGTTGGTTGTGCATCTTTTTCTTCTGCACTTTTTTGCTTCCACAAAGATTTTTGTTAATGTGCCAAAGGAAATCACTCTGTGAACTAACTTCTTTAGCAGTGACTTGTGTGGCTGACTGCTCCTGTGGAGGGTGTCAATGATTGTCTGCTGTTTTCAATATGATTATAGGCCATAATATGAACATAACAAAACATATCTGTATTAAAAATCCCTTTTCCCTGGTTTAATATAATATTTATATTTTTGGAGAAACTGAATTTGGGGTTTTTCATTATCTGTAAGCCTCTTAATTCTCAAAATGAACAGAAAGGATGAAATATGTAGAAATATGTCACTCTGTGTGTATAGAATCTGAATAAAATATGAGTTTCACTTTTTGAATTGAATTACTGAAACAAACTAACCCTAATTTAGTGAGACGCACCCTTAAGAGACTGTTGACTTCTAGCTATTTGTGGTTTTGAAGTGTCATTTATTTCAGTTTACCTGCTGTGAAGACAAAAAACCAAACAAACTGAAATGTTGGCATAATGTTGCAGCTGTGGCTCAGGTGTTAGAGTATGTGGTAGGTAATCAACAAAATTTCACCCAGTTACAACTTGTTTTATTCTCACCAGACTGGAAACCATGTTTTGTTAAAATCAGCTGTCTTTGCGCAGGTGAGATGTGCTAAAAGGAACAGAAGTGGTTACTTTTTTTAGCCAAACCAAACACACAGTTTGTGATTCTTCTGTCTTTCTCTCTCTACCCATTTTTCTGGATGACTGTAAAAGCGGGAATTATTTCCATTTTTCCAAGCTGAATATCTGTCAAACTTCTGGCGTTTGCATAAAAGAGTAAGCACAATAACTATTCATGTTGAATGTTAATTGTCAATAAATACATTGTTTACCAGGTTGTAGTGAGATCTGTTGTGTTTTCTCTTTAGACTGTGACATTTGTTTTAACATCATATTGAGCAGTTTGTGGGTGTTGAACAGGATTTTCCTTGCTGAAGAGATGATGTTACATTTGGAACGTTGTACTTCAGCATCAATACGTAACACAAAAGCAGTGATAGCAAGTCTCCAGATCCAATTTGAGTTCTTCAGGTTGACTTTTGATTTCTGCCCCAGTTCTGACCGGGGGTTTAACTTTAAAAACAATATATATTAAACACATTTTAATAATAACAGATCTTGTGCTGACAGATATAGATAAAACTTGGAAAACAACATTTTTTCCTACTTTAGAAATATCATGCTCACAAACAACACCACTGGTGGTCTGGTTGTTCACTCTCCATCCTTGGCATGAACTGTGATGTGTCCTCTAAATCACTGATTGCAAATGTTTTAGAGGTTTTATATGTTAAATCAAGACCACTTTAAAGTATCACCTGAACGTCTGAATCATTTAAAGGAACAAAGGAGCAGGCCACTCATTAAAAGTCAGTTTGAGTGGGATATTAAGCATGTTTGAAAGGAGAAGGCACGTTTGTGCGATTATATCTGCCTGTTGGTGCATCTGCCTGCATCATGTCTCAGATTTTCTGCCTGTTGTCATTGTGCCTCCTTTCCAAGAAGACACATTGGCACGCCGGAGAGAGCCTGTCTAACACCCGCTCTAGTGATATTATACCGCACACGACAGCGGGACGAGCTGCCGTGACATTGATGACACGACGTGTGTCACCCCTCCACTGACTTTCTGCGTGCTGCTCCGTCTGGGCATCTGGTTTTATTTTTTTTCCACTGCCTTCTCTCCTTCTGGGATTTGATGAGGTGCAGTAATATATAAGAAATGACTTGGTGGCAACTCATCTAATATGATTTGTGTAGGGGCTCATAAAACCTGGTCAGGCGTAACTTTAAAAGAATGGAATTGGAGGGCCGTGCAGATTCAGCTGCCTCTGTCGCATTGCAGGCATCGTAAATGTGTTTAAAATCCGGTTTTGGTATTATCTGGGAATTTCTATCAGAGCTAATGACATCCTCATCATTTTCTCACAAATTGTGTATGTGCACAGTGTGTCTCAGCCACTTTAAACACACCTCAGAATGTTTCCTTCAGTCTGCAGAAAGGCAATGAGGCGTCTGACTCCCCTCCGCCTCTCCCAAGCAGTGACTCTGGAAATAAATAATAAACACATTTAATTAAAATGACAATGGGCTGCATTTCTGTGTTAATCCTAATTTATTCGCTTTAATTGAGCTTCCATTTGTGTTGCCAGTGGTTGGCAGAAGTGTTAATAAATATGCCATTGTCTGTATGCTGTGAAGCATTTAGCAAAGCAAATTCTAATATACGGCAGCCATTCACCTAACTAATCAGCAGGAGGAGAATAAAACCTCCTCAGGGTCATAAACCTAAAGAATACAGCAGTCACGCTCACAAACACATAAGGAACAATTAATGCCCGACTAAAGGTTGATCAACAAGATGGCGAAACTTCAAACTGACACAATGAGGGTCCTTAGTGCTAAAAGTGAGGGAATTTAGCAAAATCATTAAGAAAAACAAATTTTAACTTTAGTAAGGATCCTTTCACATAAAAATACTAGAGCATTTAAAAAGGATGAAAATCAATTCTAGTTAGAAAAGCATTCATCAGGTTTTTCCTGGCTGATTATTTTCCTTAAAGACAAGAGAAAACCTTAGGAATCAGGTTCTATAATATAGGTTTCTGTTTTAAATCCAACATTCATTTATCTTCTATACCACTTATTCCCTAGTGGGTCACAGGGAAGCTGGTACCTATCTCCAGCAGTCTATGGGTGAGAGGCAGGGTACACCCTGTAAAGGTCGCCAATCCATCGCAGGACAACACAGAGACATACAGGACAAACAACCATGCACACAGTCATTCCCACCTAAGGGGAATTTAGAGAGACCAACTTACCTAACAGTCATGTTTTTGGACTGTGGGAGGAAGCCGGAGAACCGGTGAGAATGTAAAAGTGTGCTAGATGTTGCAGACCAGCTTGGCTTGTTTTATGCTTGTTTTGTTGTTTATAACGTTTCCTTTTTCTTACGGGGTCCTAAAAGGCTTGACACTTGTTTAGTTTAACTTCTATTTTTCTCTATGTAATAAAGAAACACAACATCAGTTTGCATCAGTATAGAGTATATCAGTATTAGAAAACAGATGTCAGTAGTCAGCTACTCTGCTGTGAAAAAAAACCAACCATATTTGCACTACCACAGCCTACTGTTCTTGTTTTTCTTTATTTAAAATATAAAGAGATTTAAAGCAAATAAAAAAAAACTTTAAAAAGGATTCTGAAATGTACAGATAGCCAGTGAAGTAAAGTTTAAATGGGGGTAACAAGGCAGTTAGAAGATGTGCTTTTGCACAACCTGCAGACCCCTAATGGACACATCATTAACCCCAAAATAAAATGTGTTACAGTAATCTAGCCTAGATGTATAATGCATAGATTACGTTTACAAAAAGCTGCCTTGATAGAATAAGCTCTATTCTGCCTAAGTGCCTCAAAGAAAAACAACTAGATTTTACAACAGCCCTGATCTGGCTTTTAAGTTGTAGATCTGTATCCATTTTACCTCTCACATAAGTGATGATCACTCTAACATACTGTGCCAAACCCGGATCTAAGGTGGAGGTCTCAGAAGTGCCAGCAGAAACCATCATTTCTGTTTCTTGCTTGTTAAAATGTAAAAGCTCAATGCCATCCAGGCCTTTATGTCATCAAGAGTCAGTCTACTGAGAAACCCTTTGACTTTTCAGGGGAAGATAAATCTGGGAGTCATCAGCATCACTGTGGAAAGAAACCCCATGCTTCAATGCTGTTACATCTGATGTAGAACTTGCATGGCTTGTCAGAAGAACATCAAGAACCATGGATTCTCCAGCAGAACAATGATCTGAAACATAGCAGCAAGTATACCTCAAATGGCTCAAAGAGAAAAGTTTTGGAGTGGCCTAGTCAAAGTTTGGTCTTAAATCTGATGTTTTAGCATGAACCTAAAAACACCCTCTTGCTTCGAAACCTTTTAATGTGTCTAAATTAAAACTATTCTGCAAATAAAAGGCCAACGTTTAATTTGCAGAGATATATTGGACTACTTGCCAGTGATCACAAATGCTCTTTGGCAGTTATTGCTGCCAAGGGTGGCACAACCTTGGTATTGGTTTTCTTTTTCAGGTTGATTCAGATATCATTTTTCTCCTACTAAATTAAATCATAATCCTAAGTGCTTGAGTAGAAGGCAACTGGACGTCTTCTGTTGTTTCTGGGAGACGTTTCACTTCCTATCCATAGTTGAATGAATTCATAGAGACTCAGATGATTGAGAACATAAACTAGAGAAATTAAATCATAATTTGTACATATTTTACCTTAATAAGTGTGAAAAAAGAACAAAAACAGATAAAACCTCTAACTGGGGGACACTTTTCACAGCGCCTTGGGAGACAAAGACCATTTTTCTTTGCAATAATGAAAAGATGTATAACTACATAAGATGTAGACCCACAAATATATCCTATGTTGTTTTATTGCATTAGGAGACCCTTACATTAACAGCAAACTGTGTTTCATAATGTGCTGTGATGTTAGTCAATTATAGATTAACATTTTATTCCAACCTGTCCTCCTGAAACCTGTTAGTATCATGTTCCTTAGATGATGTATCTCTGATTGTAGCCTATAAACTCACATAACGGCAGCTCTTTTTTGTCCCACTTTGTCTTCCTACTTTACTGTTTTCCTTTTTGCAGAAAATGATGAAAAGATGTTCTTTTTCTTGAGGCAAGAATAGTCTTTTTTTCAAGCAGCAGTTTAATTGCATCTTAAAAGTCTACTTGCTCTGCGTCTTTCACCGTTCTTGAACTATGCTCCTTTGTCTGTCGTGAAACCAGCGTGGAAGTAAGCTTTCTCTCCTCTCTTCTGTGTCTCTCTTTCTCATTAGCGGAGTTTTTCCTTCATTACCCTAATGTCATAATTTTCTTTTGAGAAAATGTAATTGGGTCTTTGCTTGTCAGCGATTGTCTCGGTATTTGCTGCATGTAAAATCAAGTGAGAGTGAATTTGCACCCTGGGCATATTTGGGCTGTCTCTCAGCATCCCACTTGGTGAATTCAGAAAGCATGAAAGAAAATGTTGAACATGGACATGTTTCTATCAATCCTCTCTCTCTGCAACCCTCAGTGTCCCTCCAAATATCATTCAGTCTGATCCGACCAAGCAAAACATCACACCTCGTGTATTTGAAACAGTGTCTATTTGCAGTATCTATGTGGACTCCTTGTGTTTTTGAGGGGGGGGAGCAGTAGCCATATATTTAGAGTGCTGTTGTCCTCCTCCCCTGTTGCCTCGTTATCTTCTCCAGAGCTACTAAGTGATTTATTTACCTGCTTGCTACATATCGCTCAGGTAAAAGGACGAGGACCATTGTGAGAGAGAGAAAATGTCGTGAAAGAGGTGGAGACAGAGGAAGAGGATAGGCATCAGCGTAAAGGTGATGAGAAACAGAAGAGAGGAGGAGGCAATGAGCAAACGAGCATTGAGACGATGATAACAGGCTGGCGATGAGGGGGAGCAGGTGGAAAGACACGTTCAGTCGTCATTTACAGACTGACACAACCGATGAAGGCCTGGGCAGCAGCGGGGAGTAGAAAATGAAAACGGCATGACTGAGATTCGGTAAAGCCGTTGTGCCTTGTGCGTCACCCTCAATCAGGAGATTTTATTTGGCCAAAACAAAATCCATGCAAACCCCAAGGATGCCACTTCTCATTCATTCCGAGCCTGTCTTCAATGAGAAGACATCAGCAGCTGAGGGACATCAGGTGGCGGGAGACGAAAGGTATTAGTCAACTGAAAGTGGCTGTCCTGTGTTGCTGCTTGTGTTTGAGCCCATGCACCCAGTTACATTTTCAGGGGCCTAATTTAATAAATCCAGGAGGGATACTTCAATTGGATTCATGAAAAAGCTTGGTGTCAAACAGTGTTGGGAGCCTCATGTTACCAAGCTTGCCAAGCATTGACAACAGACAAGTTTGTAGGGGACAATAATATGCTACTCAATACTTAATATCAGTAAACAAAATGCAATAAAGCTGTAGGTCATGTAAAAATTGTATTTTATAATATTCTATTACAGACGTGGAGGCTAAAAGACAGAACAGTTTCTTTCAGCTGTAAGTTTACTCAGAAGAGCCTTGTATTTTTTCCCTAAGTAAAGATACTTACAAAACTGTTGTTGGTTGCTTCGTTATGAGGGACTAAACTAAAAGAAATCACTGAAACCAGATCTCTAATTGTTGTTTTCATTTGCGTAAGCTGGTATTAGCACTGCAGCACAGTTAGCTTCTGCAAAATGTCAGAAAAATAAAAGTTTGAAACTCAAGTGAACCAAAAGTTGAATGATTGTTTGTTTATTATGTGTGTTTAAAATGTTCACTTGCTGAATCCATCATGTTCATTAGACTAAGAACTAAGGAGAGTATCGGTCAATTACCAGTTAACTGCTCAGTGCATCTCTATAAATAACTGAGAATAACTGGAATTACTGTAATTAAAGTTTACGACCCATGTTTTTGTAGTACTTTCTACATTAGCACAAACATTGACAGCGGCTATAGATATACAACAGTCTTCAGTACATAGAAATTATGTTACCTATTACATGCTGCTAAATATCAAATATTCATCCTCTAACAAAAAATGTTTAGTTTAGACTTGGTTATGAATGCAAAATTTGCTCATATTTCCTAAGAAATATCTCAAATTTTCCAGCCCACGGAAATAAGAAAATGAGCAGTTAAGACAACAAAGACATAGTCAAACAGTTATCTATGTTAGCATTAGCATAACACAGTTTTCAGGGACTACACAGTGAATAGGTAAAAATATTTCAACACAGGTATTGTTTTTTTTGACAAAACACATGTGGCAACCAATAACTGTTGTTCTCACTGCAATCAACAGCCTTCTGTATTGTTGTTACTTAGGATGTTTATTTAATAATATAATAATTATAATAGAATATCCTATGACCATCACCCCTCTTACCTCCCAGTGTTCATAAAACGATGGGGGTGTACAAGCAATAGCTTCCAGCACCGACAGTTCTTGTCGGGGTTTTGCGTTGTGTTTTGTGTATATTGTGGTTGCAACATTGTGTTCAGTTTCCCAGATGGTGCTGGGGTTCTCAGGTGCGCTGGGGGACAGGTGCGTCTTATTCTGCTGATTGGATGAGGAGTATTTAAGCAGGAGGCTGCCAGCACTTCGACGTGCGAGTGTTTGCCTACAGTGGTAACAAACTCAGCCACCTCTAGTTTAAGCTTCGTTTTCATGCTCTAAGTAACTTTGTTTATGCTCCTTCGCAGGCTGAAACCTTGATTCTTGTATTTACCTCGCTGAACACAGACTTCAGTCTCAGAAGTTCTGTAGGTTAAGACTTCCTATGTTTTTGAGGACTTCGTTTTCTGAACTACTGACTTCAATTGGATTTTGCTCTGGCTGGCAGCCTTCCTGATTCCTCCGTTTCTTGGATCAAGACATTAAGCGTAAGCATCTGCATCTTGGATAACTACATGGTTTTTCCAGTCTCCCTCAAACAGCACCAGAGGAAACATCAGAACAAACTCTGCTCCGTAAACCAAAACCCCGAATCCCTCAACCTCTGGTGACCTGACTGCATCTACTTAGTAAACCGTTCACTTATTCAACTTAGTTATTTGTCATTAGTTCTGCCTCATTTTAGTTCCTTGTCTCACCAGTTCTCTTCCTTCCATACAGTTGGAGATTCACTCGTTCATGTTCCTGATTACTTGTTGCACAATAAAACATTATTTTACTGATTTTCATTCTCTGTAGTGTACTTCTGTATGTGGGTCAGATCTATTCTGAAAACAATGACAGTTCTTGAATTAATGGCAGCTCTTCTTAGCAATGAAAACATAATTCTTTCAAATATTCTGGTTTTGCATAGCTAAAGGTAGCACTCAGACATGAGGTAACCCGGGATACCTGCACATACATAAAATAATATAAAACTTGTTCAGGTTGCAAATGATGCATAGATATATAAACGTTTTCCATATGGTACTTGTGCGCCCACTCTTCTAGTATCGCCCAGAACAACTTCCCATATTGGTCATATCAAAAACCACCACCAGTTAGCAGGTAAAAACAAGCATAGGAAGTGCTAAATATGAGTGTTTATAGGTTTGTATTTTTGCAAATACAGGTGTCTTTCTGTGTAGCTATAAATAAATACCTAGTGGAGACCAAAAAAGAGCATTCAGTTGTAAAAACAATAACAATGGCTGAAAAGTGTCGCATTATCATGTGTGTACTTCAGATTGGTGCAGTGAAAAGCAGACAACCTTGGGCTACAACATGCCAATAAACCTTTTGATTAAAAAAAAATGTTCAGTATTTAACTGAAACACCTCACTGATACCTTCATGTATTTACTTCATAGAGCATGCCCAAGGCTAGAGACACAACTGGTAACAGGGACACAATCAGGAATTCAGTCAGCTCCATTTATAATATAATTGTTCATATTTTTGCCATTGTACAGTTGCAAGAAAACACCCGAAAACTCAGATTCAGAACTTTTGTGGGATGTTAACAGGACAGAAGATTTTTTCCACTATTCAAAAGATTTGTTTGGGCCTTAAACAAACAGAGCAAACTGGAGAATAGTAAATGTAAATTTTGAATGTATCACAATGCATTGGAACAGCAAATCCTAAGGCTAAAGTCTCATAAATCTTCCAGATGATTTAATGCAGTCAAATTGGAGTTTAGGTTCTAACCATTAGCCGTAGCTGTTGGACTTCCATTTTATGATAAAAAAAAATCTGTATTATTTCTATTATTATTTGACATTCATCAGTATTACTCTATGTCACATGTTTTCCTAATATTAACTCAATTCAATTCAAAAATACATTATTAATCCTAAAGGAAAATTAAAGGTTGTTGCTCATATTATGTAGATAGCTTCAAAGAGCAACACAGAAATAATTCACCAGAGACAAACTGAACCTTATTCCATGGCCATCTCCATCTCCAGACCTAAATCCTAGAGCCTGTAGATTGAACTGAAGAGACAAGAGCGAGAAAGAGGACTTAGGACTCTAGAGAGACTGTACAGAGAGCAATGGCCTCTTTGTATGCTCCAACTTTGTAATATGTTGTGGACTTAGTGCCACCCTAGATGGCCCAGCTGATTCTCTCTGCAGCCCTGATTGTTCGCTGAGGTCTGGACCTGTCCTGTTTTGTGGACGAGCCAAACCTCACTCATCATCCATCTCAGTGTGGTTTGGCTCATCCACAAAAAGGACAGGTCCAGACTGCAACGAACAATCAGGGCTGCAGAGAGAATCATCAGGGCTGACCTTCCCTCCATCCAGGACTTATACAGGTCTAGGGTCAGGAAAAGAGCTGCTAAAATCTCTGCAGACCCCACACACCCTGCACATAAACTGTTCAGAGCTTT
>JAHUTJ010058035.1:9769-29284 GCA_036250325.1 Characodon lateralis | reverse complement strand
GGACAAATGCATATAATGGTTGAGCATTTTGAGGTATTTTGACAAGATACTTCTCCAAAACTGTACAGTAAAATATTAAATATTTATTCTTTTACATAAAACATGAATGTGAAAGTTGTAAAAATGTCATTAATATAAATGTTCTGTAGGTTACTTTTCTGTTTTCCTCTTATTTTCTCAACCGTTGCCAGGATCGGGGCCTTTCTGCTCCATTACCGTAAAGCACCTTGTATGCGCGACACTAATCTTTAAGAGGAGCTGGTGTCAGCTGACGTCACCGCGTATTTCTGACTGTCGGCTCACTGGACCGCAGTTTTCTTCTGTACAGTTGATGTTTCCTCACTGAAGCGACGCTGCAAGCCCTGCAGTTCGAGCAGAAGTTCAGAGGTGGGGGGATCAGAGTCTGCTGCCTTTAGTCAGCGCTGACCAATAGGGAAACGTCTTACATCGTTCGTCTTTAGGCCCCGCCCAGGATGTTCATGTTTCCAGAACTCAAAATTCTTTGAGTTCAACCAAAAACAGAGAGCGTCAAAACCAAAAGAGCGAGACTCGTAACCAAAGATTTTTGACATGCGCAAATAAAAGTTTATGTTTTGCAAATAACTTTTTTCTCTTCGTGAGAAAAAATGAGTCATTTTAATCAAAAAAAGTTTTATCAAGCAATTTTTTTTTCTCCCCAAAATAAAATATTCCATTTTAAAGAAAAATAATCGTTACAACTCTGAAAGTTTTGATCACAACTTAATATTTTTTGATTGAGATTAGTTTTTTGTTTGATTGAATAATATTGAGACAAATTTACCTCCATACAAGATAAAAAAAAATCCAGGCTCACGAAATAGGAAAGTTTTCCTCTTTTGCTCCGAACCTGCCCTAAAAATCTACATTTATCTGTAAGTGGCATTTTTTTTAAAAGATTTGATAAAATGTGTTTGAACACCAGAAGCTTGTGGTTTTTAGGTTGACACAAAACGTCGCATTTGCTGTGAATATTTTGTAGAGTTATCTCCAATAAGCTCATGGATGGGGAATCGTTGCTTTTCCGAATCTGTTCCGTCTGCGATGTTTCCCAGCTCAGTGTCTGCATCCATGTCACCGTTAATGTTTTTCTCTGCGTCACATTCCAAGCTCCCACTGGACGCCTTCTCTGCTCAGTTGATTTTCCCAGTTTTGTTACAACTTTCCTGTCATGCTATTATAGATGCCTTTAGAAGTAACCTTTTTCAGAATGAAAGGAGTAGAATGCAGGTATTTGTGTTGAAATATAGAGAGTAAAAGGAAAACATTGTCATAAAAAGAAATACTTAAGGAAAGTATATAGATGCCTGAAAAGGCTACATAAGTACAGTGAGTATTTCTACTTCATTACTTCCCACTTCTATTATTTGCAAACTCACAGGCTACTCTTATAAATGTTATAGGCTACTTTCTGTCAGTTCATTGTATTTAAAGGTAACTTCCTGGACCCCACTTTCTGGGACTTTTCAAAACTATGTGTTTTCTCTGGAACTTGCATGTAACTTTCTGAAACTTAATGGTTGCTTTCTAGAACTCACAGGCTCTACAAGATCTCTGAAAGTAATCTGTAAGGTCCAGAACACAAAAGTATTTAATCACAGAAGTATAGTAACCTGTGAGTATCCAGCAAGTTCTGAGAAAGTTCCAGAAAAGTTCCCTTTTCCATTCCCGGGAGTTCTAGGCATGTCCAGGAAAATAATCAGTAAGTTTTATATATGTTCTAGGAAAGTATGAGTTTGGTTTGTTTAATTAAAGTAACCTGTAGGTTCTAGGTATGTTCCAGTGAAGTGTCTGAATTCTAGGCACGTTCCAGGAAAGTAACCTATGAGTTAGCTTTCTTCTATTAAAGTAAACAGTTATTTCTAGGTAAGTTCCTGTGAATTATTTCTAAATTCTAGTTCCCAGTAGGAAAATGCTGTATTATGTACAGTTACCATAAATTTTTCCTGTACTTAAACATAATTAAACTGTCTGGTAGCAGCTAAATAGCAGCTTTACTCTTCCCAGTAGACCCAAAATAGACAGCAGCCAATGGATGATGACACCATCAGTTGCCCATTTAATGATTCTCTCATATGACAGGACAGCAGCGATGCTGTATCACACACTGTGGGAACAAGAACAGGCTGGTTATTTCCTGTTTGACCTCTGACCTTTGAAACATTGACAGTCTGGAGGAGGACTCCACCCTCTGCTCCGTGTCACACTTACTCCATCTGGACAGCCACATCTGAACATTTGAGACTGACACTGACAGCAACACATCCTGCATCCTTCACATAGAGTCATTTTAAGAAGCCTTGCTCGCACATAATCTGCTGTTCTAAAATCCTTAACTGTCCCTGTTTGCTTCATCTTTTCCTTTTCTTGGAACCTTTTAAAGTGAAAGTCTTGATAAATAGTTCTCCAGGCTTTATGAAGGTCCTTTACAGTTTTTCTTTGAACGCCGACTGCCTTTTTTACGTCTTTGTAGTCCTTGTACCTGACAATAAAAGATAAAAAATAAAAGAAGCGTAAGACCTGAAAACGGTCCCCAGCAGAGGAACAGCATCACCAGTTACTGTCAACATAAAATCTAGCAAGGATGCAGTGGTCCTACCTGAGGAAGGAGAAGGTGTCTTTTCCATCAACTCTTGTCATTAAATTACAGTTCATCCTTGCAGCAGCAATCCACCCTTTTACCTTTTTACTTTGTGAAATATTGTTTCACACAATATCTTTAAAATTGTTCCCACCTCCCTATAAAGGTGGAAAGCCTTGGGATGCATTGTGCGTAGCAAGTGAGTTAGGCTAAGCTATGAAAAGCCAAACGAAGGTAAGCTAAGTTAAAGAAAGTAAAACTGAGATAAGGCGAGTTAGCTTAACAAAATTAAGCAATGCTAAATGAATTTGAAAGAAGCTAAACTCTAAGATATGGAAGCTAAACTAAACTGTGCAGATCTAAGCTAAGATACAGAAAGCTAAGCTAATGAAATCTAAATTAATTTTAATGAATGTTTTGTTCATTCTACTCCTTGGTCAAGAACAAGTACCAGATGCTGCATAATTAGTTAAATAAAAGCATCACACTTTATATTTTAGGTTATTATTGTTTTAAAATAATGTAATATTTTATTTTTCTGGTGATCATCTTCTGTATGCCACATGCTCAGGTAGTAGCTTTGGGAATTACCTTGTTGATTTTCTGTCTGTGAAACTGTCCTGAGGGTCTCTGATGTTTTTCATGGAATCACTGAAATTCAATCCAGAAGTGCTTCATTGATCCCAAATGGAAATTAAATGTTGAACTTAAACTAACCAAGTTTTCTTTAATGAGTCGTAGATGAAGAGAGGAAGGATCTCCTGTAGTGGTCTACATTACAGCAGATGTGATGAAGCTTCTGGCTGTAGACACTGTTGTTCAATCCCAGTCATGTGAAGAGGACTCTTAGGGTTGTAGAATGTGAAGTTGTCTTTGCAGGCAACAAAGACCCTAAATTCCATTTAAAACAGTTTTTTAAGTTGCCTGTTAAGAGTTGCCATAATGCCATGACAGCATGGGATAAATTTCCACTGTTACGCTGATGATACCCAGCTTTATTTATCCATTCATCCTGATGAGCCTAACCAGTTAGATAGAATACAGTCATGTCTTTAAGAGATAAAAACTTGGATGACTTTAAATGATTTTAAATTCAGACAAGACAGAAGTTGTCATCTTTGGACTGGAGTATTTGAAAAAGAAACTGCTTAGTGAATCAGTTAATGTGGACGTTATTAAACCTCTGACCACTGGTAAAAAAGTTAAAAAAAACCTTGGTGTTATTTTTGACCAGGACATGTCATTTAAATCCCATATTAAACAGTTTTCTAGGACTTCCTTCTTTCATCTCAAGAACATTCCCAAAATTAGAAACAATATCCTGTCCAGGAGTGACGCTGAAAAACTAGTCCATGCATTTGTTACTTCAAGGCTGGACTATTGTAATTCTTTACTATCAGGATCTCCACAAAATGATCTAGCTCCATCATACATCAGAGATCTGATTGGTCCATATGTTCCTAACAGAGCACTTCGTTCTCAGACTGCAGGTTTACTGGTGGTTCCTAGAGTCTCTAGAAGTAGAATGGGAGGCAGATCCTTTAGTCATCAAGTATCTGCTGTGGGGATAGTGTCACGATGTGGTTTTGGATCGAACCAAAGTGCAGACAAGAGCTCGGCAGAATCATCTTTGTAATTCAAAGCTTTATTTACAAGGTCAAAAACGTAGCAAAAACACTGCAGGAAACAAACCAGAGCCTAGATACAAAGCTTACAAAAAATCACTGCAGGTTTCCCAAGGCAAGGTAATGCAAAAAACAAAGCATAATCATGGACGAGAACGAGGTGTGACGAACACAAGGAACCAGCAACAAACAATGACACAAAACCAACTAATATACTGAGGGATAACAAAGGGCAGGTAATCAGAGAAACAGGGAACAGGTGAGACAAGGAGGCAGGGAAGCAGAAGGAACAGGTGAAACAAATACAAAGACTGAGGATGAGCAAAGTAACTAATAAACAATAAACAGAAACACAGACCAAGCAAACCTATAGACAAAGATAAATAATCAAATGGGGAATAAGAAAACTAGAATAATCATGACTAAAGTAAACAGAGAAACTAGAGGGAACATAGGAACACCAATAACAACCTGAGAACAAACAAAGAACCCATAAAGAAAAACCTGAATACAAAAGGAAACAAACCTAACCATACTGACTGAATTAACTGGACAGGAAACAGAAAATAAACTAGTAAACAAGAAGAGTGCAAAGGAACCAATAATATAACACAATTAACCACAAAGATACTAAAGAGAAATAAAACTAGAGAATCCAGGGAAGACCAAGAACTATAATAATTACAATAATAATAATAATAAACCATACCAAGTAATAAGAAAACAATCATAAAAGAACTTAATGAGGGAGGAGAACAACAAAACACCAGGAGGCAGTAGAGGGAGCAAAACAAACTAATAAACTTAATAGAAACAACTAGACAAAATAAACCATCACAAGAAACCATAAAACAAAGTTCAAAATGTCACTTCATGACAAAAGCTTTTAATAATTCAAATTAGTTATGTCACTTCGACCTTGTTTTGACAGATAAATCACTTTTGCACGGAATAAACACGAATGCTTCTCTTAATTATATATGTGAAGATTTATTGAAGCCATATAATTCTGATTTACCATTATTCTGGTCCAAAAACCTTCACCTAACTAGCAAGCACTATTCTACACAAAGGGAATAAAAATGACCACCTAACAATAATAATAAAAGAAAAATATATGCGCATTTAGTGTCTATGAAGATCAAACCAGTAGTTTTATGGACAAAATGTGTAATTTGGGTTAAATGGAAAGAGAAGTCCTCCTGGTGCTGATGTCTCGATTGCAGCAATCAGCTGATTAAACGGTGGGGCCACGCCCCTTTAGCCACTATCAGCTGATCGCTCCAAATCTTGAACAAAGAGTCATAAAACTCAGTGGAAAATCTCCAGTAATAAAACTAGGACAAAGGAGTGGTCAGGCGAGGCCCAGACGGCAGTTGCTTTGAATTAAAAACTTTTTAAAGTCCAACTTCTAACTCCTGGCTGATTTGAGATCAGCCGGACAAAACATGAACGTAGACCTTGCACAGCAAATCAAACACTCAGCATAAAACGCTTCAATCAGTACTGCATGCAAAACGTCGATACCTTAGATTAACTACTGGTGATCCTACATCACCTTAACTGCCTCATCCTGCCCAGACCTCTAAATGCACCTATCCGGTTTACTATGAAAAGAACGAAATTACTTTGAAGTTGATTTCTTCTCTCCACCAGTTGAGGATGGATCAGGTCTGAAGGGAATCGCGGGGAGGAATCACGCGTCCGCGATCAACTCAGAAGAAAAACTGTAAACTTCTCATCCGTCCAGAAGGGAAAAAATATGAAGAACCGTTTAGTCGACTGAATCCACAAGGAGGAAAACCCATCTCCTTGGAAATAAAACCTCTGTGGTTTTTCGCCTGCGCCGGGTGTCGGCGTGGTCTTAAATCGGTATATGAATCTTCTGACCTTCTTGTATCAGACAGATTTCCAGCTGTCAAGCTCTTCTGGGAGTGACCGGGTGGAGAAAAAGTTCACCTGCGCGCTTTTGTCTCTCTAGATATGCGCCTCCGATGCGTCGTCCCATGAGATTTTATAATCTCAGGTGACGTCAGAGCTGCAATGTCTGTTGAGCTGCGCAGGTTCGAACGGTTACCCCAATCCCCACGCAATTGATTGTGTGTATGCTGTAAAGCATTCGTCAGATTTTGTTAGCTTTCCCTTGTGCAGCGTTTTTTTCAGCGAAAACTTCTGCTTCCTCAGTATCTCAGCTTCAAGTTCTGCCTTTGTCTTTGAAAATGTTTCATTTTTTTCCGCTTCAACAGAAGGTTTTCATTGAATTCAGATTAGTCTTCCTACTTACGTTTATCAGTTCATAGTTTTGCTGTTATTATCAATGTTTATGCTATTTTTGTACATTTCTGTGATTTCTTCTATTGACTTCAGCTTTTTTTCCCCCTCACAGTTCCGTAATTCAGGTTACAGCCTTCACATTGCATTTTCACAAGAAATACTAATTGTCTCCTTTTAGCCCAGGGGCCCACCTCCTCTTGAATCCAGCCCTTGATACAGCCACATTAAGAACAAAGCTAAACTCTTGTCTCTGCAGCAGAGTCAGGGGGGATCTGGTTACTGGTTGGGTGCCGTGTTGCCAGATTGGGATTTTCTGCCCAGTTTGGCTTTTTTTGAACACACTGGGCTGTAAAAAAAAAAAAAAAAAAAAAAAAAAGCTTTGTCCAAGTTGCTGAAATTTGGGCTGCTTTTCACAACATTTGACGGGTGTGTAGACAGTGTTGTGGAAATATAAATGCCTCATTATTACTACCTAAGACTAAGATATATTTGGGACTTTGCTGCTTATAGATTGACTTTTATTAGGAGTTTTAGTTATGCTTTTGATTGTTAGAAAAAACCTTAACAGTAGCCTCTAGTATTTAACACAATGAGTGTTTATTATTCCAGGTTAAAGCTTGCAGGTGTTTTCCGTCAGTGTATTGAGGAGGCATGGTGCTCCTCTCCCTGAAGCTTCCTGAAGACGTGTGGGAAACAATTCTTTAATTAAATGATGAAATGTATCTTTGTTTCTTTGATACTGTTGCTGGGGAGACATCCACAGAGAATGATTGTGTAGGTGTACTGCATAGCAGCCTGGGGTATAAAATGTAATGTAACGCAGCCCCCAGTGAGACAACACACAGAGGTTTCCGGGTACCAGTGTGAGTGTGATGTCTCCCTCTCTGAATTCAGATTGGTTTTAATAAACTTGTGGAAACGTACAACTGATCTCTGACTGAGGATTGTCCTTTGGGGTGCCAAATAAAAAGAGTCGATGAGAGGTGAGGAGTCATGTCAGAGTTAACGGCAGTGTTTAGAGGAAAATCCTGTCAAAATAATTGCCAGTGTGTGGCAGAAAACTTAAAAACTCAAATAGTTAATTGATTTTTAAATCTTGAGAATCTATCGAGCTTGACATAATCAGTCAGTGATGGTCATTGGTCCATGAAGTGTCACTGTAAATCCTTTACTGTTGAGCTTTGACTAGACGTTGAGAGACAGCATCATGCTGAATGAGGAAAATACAAAACATATCCAGAAAGGACCGGGAGGCTGATCCGCGGCCTGAAAGTGTTGAAATGCAGAAATCCGAGCTCAGCTTCATGATTTAGAAGAACAGGGCACCTCGTTGTTTATTATACGCGCAAGAGTTTTTGTTTTTAACAGTAGGTTCAAGAGAGGTTCAGATCTGGACGGGATTTTATTGTGGTGGGTGGGTTTTACGTTTGGTTCGGGCTGGAAATCTGCATCAGATCTGGCAGCCGTGGCCGGGTGACGTGATTTGGGTCCAGTTCTTGAAAAGGAACCATTAAGGTTTTTTTTTTTTTTTTTTTTTTTTACAAGGATCTCTACAAACATCAGCGAAGCGATAAGAAAATGACAGCAGCTGTTCTCCAGAGGAAATATTAGATACCTGTATTGCAGACGCAGGTGTAGGTTTTAGATCAACAAACAGCTTAATGATGCAAACTGTGCCACGGTTTTGTTTTGACAAGATAAGTGTGTGATGTCACCTTCACATCTGTAACACTGGATATTAAACCCTAGCGTTGAGCTGCTCCTGTCACATAAACGGCTGTCAAAAGCCCGAGAAAAACAACAAAATAAGCCCCGGAAAAACAATATTTAATTCAACTAAAGATTCATATTTTCATATTTAGACAGGCTCAGAAACGTTATTTAATTCGGATGGGATTCAGCCGTTTAATATTAGCTTACTTACATGTTAGCATGATCGCGAACCGTTGGAGGAGACAAACGAAGCCAGGAAACAGGAAGGATCCGTCACACAGAACCTCTAGACAGGACCAGGGATGTTAGCATCAACCGCCCTGAAGATGGCTGCTGACGGGAATTAACTGCGCCCCCTAGGGGTCAGAGTTTCACATGCATCACTGCTTCTTTGGTTTTTCTAAAACCTGCGCGCTTAACCCGCTGAAAGAGTCATCAGCAGTGAACCCTGTAGCTTATGGAGAGGAATGAAGCGCAAAACAAGCAGAGTTTTCAAAAACATCCAGATAATGACTGTTTTTATGTAGCTTCCTAGCCTGGGTCAGTGGTGCAACACCTGTTCAAGACTGTTTTTGTGTCATGTTTTTTTGTTTTTCTGACTTACTCACTGGGTTGGGCAGCTGTGTCTGAAGTACTCCACACTCATTTAAATTGGTCTTGCTTACAAACACGTGGAAAATGGTCATTTACTGAATAACCTGCACTTTAACACTGCATAAAAAGTGGCTCTGGGACCAAGCTCTGCTGGTGAAACTAGAGAGAGGAAATTGTTTTGAAGCCCAGTCAAGCTGTGACTGTAGCAGTGCAAAGCCACTGGTTGGTGGTGCATGTGGTACGAACTAATTGGTTTCCAAGCAAAGGCGCAGAGTGTTTGTCTCTAAAATGAGAAAGACAGGAGAGCGCGTCATTCAAGTGGGACCGATGTGCGTCGATCTTCTGCGCCACCTTCGGCTCACAATATTACCACGTTTAGAAATGTAAATCCATGTATTTATTTTCAGTTTTGAAGAGAAAACAACAGCAGGTTTATTTTAAATATCAGATAAAGCTGATCAGAACCAGTAGCTGACAGAAACCATGTTGGTAACAGATCAGACATGCGATATAACTACAATAACATGTACGTTGTGGAACTGTAACCTATAGTCATGTTTGCGGTAGTTACTGATGAACTGCGTACACATTAAAAGACTGCTTTTAACATTTCTGTATCTACATTCAATCAATCAGTAATAACAGAACAAATGGTGCAAAATAGCTGGACTTTCATTGAGTGTAAGGTAGTGTATCAAGCCTCTTCTGAGTGTTAAAGGTGAGCTTGATTTGTAATCAAGAAGAATGGTGTTTATAGGCCTAACGAAAGTCTTATTAAGGAACTAAATGTCTGAATCCCACAGAATGCTTATTTACACACATTCTGTTGAACTTTCGGGTGATTGAAGGATCTCAGACAGAGAATGGAGTGGCTTGTGCTGCCTTCTGCGTGGGGGAATCAACGGTTGATGCTGTCCTGCTCGGAGAGGGCTGTGGTGTTTCTGTTTTATCGCTGTTCACTTCATCAGCCTCCTCCTCCCTCTGCTGTACAGAGGACAGGTATTCCTCCAACAGGCTGCAGTCTGCACTGTCCACACCGTCGCTCGCACCAGCGAAGCCGCTCCGAACAGGGCTCAGTGCTCGTACTGTCTTCAGAGAGTCAGCTGTCCCGCTGCTCAGAAAGCTGTCCTCCTGCGCTGCTTGCTGATCAGAAGTTGACTGAAACCCAGAGTCTGGGAAGGACACGTCCGTGATAATGGGAGGGTTTGTGGTGCTCGAGGCGACAGGCGGGGCCGCATCGGCAAGCCTGGGAGAAAAGGTCGGAGCTGGGGGATCTTGCTGCGCGATGGCTGCAAGCTTGTTCTCCACAGACTGTTTCCACTGCTGCATGGATTGAAGCTATAAGATCACAGGACAAGCAAAAAAATAAATAAAAAATTAGGATGCACCTCTGAAAAGTCACACCACAGAAAGCAAACACAACTCAAACAATTAGGGCACCCATGAAAAGTTGTGTTAATAAAAGATGGCTTGGTTTCCCAAAAGAATACATTTATTATGTCTGTCATTATGCTCCTAAAAATGTTTTGGACTTGGTGACATTATAATCACAAACATTAATGGATTTCACTGGGTTTTACATAATAAACCAACATAAAGTAGTGTACAATCTTGAAGCGGAAAAAAGGATACATGGTACTGCATTTTCTTTACAATAAAAATCTGAAAATTGTGGCCTACATTTGTATGTAACCATGTTAGTCCGATGCCCCTAACTAAAATCCAGTGCAATTAGTTGCTTCCTGTGTATTATGTAATATTAGCATAAATGCATGTGTTCTGTGAAGGCCCCAGAGGTTCGCTAGAAAACAATAGTGAATGAACAGCATCACGAAGACCAAGGAACACTGCAGACATGGCAGGATTAAAGATATTTTATGCAGGGGTAGGTAGGTCATAAACGACATCCCAAGCTTTTCACAGCTCACAGAGCACCGTCGGCATCATCTGAAAATGGGAAGAGTATTCTACAACTGCAACTGAACTGCAACCAAGTTAACCCTCAAGTTCACGAGACTGTCGTACAACAACAGTGTCTTGAGTCAGAGGCTTCTTCAGATCTGCTGTAAGACAGACAGGAGATCCTTCCTGCCCACATCCATCAGCATCTACAACGGCTCACTGAAGAAACCTTCATAATGAGCTACAACAACGTTTAATTTCCCTTTGGGATTAATAAAGTACTTTTGAATTTGAATTGAAATGTATGACTATTTTAATTTATGCCAAACAGTTAAAAAGCAAATTCACAAAATGAGTGGTAATTGATCATAAACAACATTTTTACAGTAGCTGTTAACCTCTTTCCATAGAAACTTCACAGCCTCCTCCTGAGCAAGCCTTTGGAGCCTCTCCTCCTCGTAGTGCTTCTGCATCCTGCAGACACAGCAGTTTAAACTTTACATGTTGTTTCTGGCATGTGGTAAAACGCAACCAGAAGTAAAATAGATGTGAAATATTGATAAGTCACTTACGTCCCCAGCTTATCAGACAGGAAGAGGATGTGTTCTTGCATTCGCCGCAGGCGAATTTCACTGCGCACCTCTCTGGCCGCGGGATGGCAGCACCGAGTGCAGTGCCCCCTCCACCAGGACTGTATTTTAATCGCCGCCTTGTCAGCCTCTAGCAGATTTAATTCACTGACAGACATGCTCATTCGTGTCTGCTTTGAGGCATCTTTACCAAAGTCGAAGGGTGTTTCTGAATCATTTTGTGGCATGGTAACTCTGGCCGATGACGCCGCTGTTGTGGCAGCAACAGATGCAATGTTCTCTTCACGGGTTTTCCTCTGGCGCTTATCTGTCGGAGAAGACTCGGTCTCATTTGGGTTGGGATTTCTGGATTGTGATGGTCGCTTTGGAGCCAGAGAATCGGGCTCAAATGTCTCGGTCTCGTCCTCGCTGTCGGTGTGGGCTATTTGTGGCTCCAGGTCCGATGTGAAAGGAAGGAAGGTGGATTCGGAGGAAAGCAAGCTGCTGTTGATTTTGTCCTCATCCGTCTGCACATCTTCCAAATAAATGCGCTCCCCTGTAATCTTTGGGCTGCGAACCACTGGCAGCGATGCATGAGGGGCATCACAACTCACCCAAGTGTTAAACTGCACGACGGGCTCTACGGAAAAGCAGCAAGGCTTAATAGATAGGTTTACAAAAAGGAAAGCAATGCAGCATGACTACTTTTAAACAAAACCCCAGTACAATTGCAAATCAGACTGCTGAAGTAGCCCTCTCACCTTTCTCCTGGACAGACAGAGCAGCAGTTGGTACAGGTGTGGGGATTTCTTTCACCTCTGGGGCTCCACTCTGTGGAGCTCCGCGTGAAGGACTGTGACTTTCAACATCTAACCGAGTTGGACGAGGAGGACTGGGACAGCCTCCATGTGTCTCCTCCAACAGCTGCCGTTGGTGGAATCTGACACAAAACGAGCACATTCAGGTAAAGAACTGCTAGAGAAGTGGGCTGAAATAATCCAGTGGCTCGCAAAAGTATTCATACCCCTTAAACATATTTATACCTCAGTCAAAGTCCAGGCCTAAAATGCAATTAAGAATCTGAGGCCAGATTTGACAAAACAGTGTTCACAGATGTGTTTATGCGTCGCTTTCTATTGGTTTGTCACATAAAATCTCAATAAAATATGTTGCATTTTGTGATTGTAAAGTGAGGCAATGTTTGTTATGGCCAAAGAATTAGTGTTGAATACTGTGATAATTTCCATTTCATGTTTGTGGTAGGGAACAAAACAGCTCGATTCACACCAATACCTTTGCTTACTGAGGATCTTCTCCAGTTTAGCATCTTCTGCTGTCTCCAGGGCAGGCGATGCTGTCAGAGGGCAAACGGTGGCTAAGTACTGGACCAGCTGAACATGCTGCCCGGGCCGATATGAGCGGCCTTTCCCCTGACTGTACAGCCACTCCGCTTTGAGACTATTATCATTAACAGATACAGAAAACACAAATCAGATTCAAATGTATTGAGCTTCTCAAGCAAACTGTAGCAGTGCAGCAAAGGTTCTCACCCTTCTTTTTGTGTCACTACGTAGCCATCGAGGACCTTCAGGTTTAGACACCAACTCATGATGTACGGTCGATAATCAAAACATGGCAACGAGGGAGTAGCCATGACGCAAGGGTTGCACATGATGGACAGCTGCTCCAGTTCATGAAGTGGGGCCAGGTATGACATCTAAAGAACACTCATTATGGTCAATGAAAACTGCATTTGTGTATTTCAGTTAGGATCCTTATCGTGCAAATATAAAATAAGAGATAGTTACTTCATTAAGATCCCTTATCTCATTTTCTGCCAGGGAGAGAATGGATAAATGGGCAGGGAGGTGAGCAGGAACAGCCCGGAGTGTTGTAATGCTGTTTCCATGGAGCAACAGTGTCTGCAAAGGGGATAGAAAATGGATCAAATTTCAAAAGAAAACCAACACAAGCATCATCGAAACCCCTGTTTGTGGTTTTTGTTTAAGCACGCAATAAAGCTAACCTTTAATGCCATTAGTTTTGTCAGATCTCCTATGGTAGATATGTTATTATCAGACAGATCCAAGTGCTGGAGAGACACACAGTTGTTCAGTTGCTCAATGACCTGTGACAGATGGAGAAGTCTGTTAAAGATGTATCACTCTACATTAGATACATTTCAGGCTTATTAGTTACAATACAGTCAGTATCCCTACCTTAATGTTGTTCCCTGACAGGTTGAGCCATGTCAGATGGGGTACATCTCGCAGCCCTTCAATGTAGCCGATGCTGTTATTGGGAAGATTAAGGACTCGCAGCTCTCTGAGCCGGGACACCCCCATCATTCTCACCAATCGGTTATTGGCTGCAGACAGCTGATTAGGAGAAAATAAGTAGTTCAAATTAGATATCAAAACAAATGTTTACGTTATGAACCTTTAGTGCAGGGTTGCTACTGCATACATTTCTAGACTCAAAATTGCTGAGTTTTCTGTTCTGTTTTGACCAATTCTAAGGATAAGTACAAAACCTCACCATGAATGTATGTCATTTTGGCTGGATGGATGGTTATTTTATACAGTAGGATAGGAAATAAACCGGAAAATACTTGAATCAATTTCCATACAGCATAGCAGCCCTTCTAGTGAGTAATTTGTGCCTTTCTCAAAACTACCTGCTGAAGGCTTGGGCAACGTTCCAGGTGGTCCAGCTTCATGATGTTGTTACGGTCCAAGATGAGTGTGTGGGTGTCCTCGGAGCATGTGAAACTGGGATCCAGCTTCTGCATACTACGAGCTGAAAGATCAACCACAGGTCCTGGGGGGATAAAGGATGATGACGGAGCAGTCCGAAAAGCCAAACAAATATTATTTTATTACATCGGACACAAGGCTTTGACAGACAAATGCATTGAGTCTTTAGTGTTTAGAAGGTTACCTGCGCTAAATAGTCCATTCAGTATCATCAAGAGGACGAAACAAGGACAGAAAGTGGATACCATACTAGCATGTTCTTACAATCTGACAACACATACATGAGGATACCTACACAGAATATGCATTGATTCAGAAATATGTAATACTCAATAGCGAAATATGTAAAACTGCTTTCTGATAACATTAGGATGCTAACGGTTGTCATCTAATACGACAAACACGGAGTCTTAAAAAAGGCAGACTTATATGTTGTTCTACGAAAGGCTACTATTTATCCACTTACCAGTATTTGTTTCACACCATAAGTCTGATACACCCATCCTACCGGCCCAAGATAACGCTAAGCTTCAGCTAACGGCTACAGTGGGAAAGACAAGAATCATCTGTGGGTTGTCTAACTGCGGCATGCAGGGCTTTGTGGGAAACGTAGTTTGACGTGTCTTTCTCTTCCTTTACCGAACATTACATTTCAGCTACGATAGGACTACAGTTTTCTGATAGTCCGCCGTTGTTCGCGCGTCCCGCCAGCCAAATTGTGCCAAATTGTGATTAGAGAAAAAAAGATTAATAATAACGTTGGACTAAAGTATTACGTGTAATATATGTATATATATATATATATATATATATATATGACGACAACCTGTAAAGTTTAGCTACTTTATTGATTTGACAAAAAACGGTTTCAATATATTTTATTAAACAAATAATAGCAAGCAAACAAACAAACGCTAAAGTAACATTTACTTTGTATGTGTTTTAAACATCAACTAAACAACCTATAAATCAGCTTCCGCTTCCGGTATCTTTCTTTCCGGTTTTGAGCCCTCTCGTAGCCATCATGAAGTGAGTTTACAGAATACCATCAAACGGAATCCTGACTATTTAATAAACGTTGTTGAGATAGTTGTAACATAAACTGAAATTTTGGCAACTCTTCTTTCAGTGACGTGTTGTATTTGTTGGTTTCAGGGTCGAGTTGTGCAGTTTTAGCGGGTATAAAATATACCCCGGCCATGGCCGCCGATACGCCAGGATAGACGGAAAGGTAACCGTTTCAAATATTGTGGCCTTTTCTCATTCTAAGTGTAGCTGTTATGTGGGGTAAATGTTCTTCAGTTTAAAACGAGGAGTAACGTGTTCGGCATGTCAATGTTCAGTCTCTGCAATATGTTCTCTTGACGCTCTAGAAAGCCGTTTAATTTGCTAACATTAGCTTCCGTCATCATGGACTACTAGGAACATAACAGTTTGAAACCTTTCAAAGTTTTTACCCACATTAGGTTGTTACCTAGAAAATAGTATAGTTTAAAAAACGCCAAACTGTTAAATTCAAGCATAAATTGAATTTTCATGTAATGGTTTGATTGCAGGTTTTGTTTTTTACATCTTGTTGAACTGATTCCTATCTAGGGTTAGGTGTTGAATGACAACCTATTAGCACTGTATATCTACACAATTTAGTATACAGACATTTATTCGAATTAATTCATTTGTGACTTAAGGTAGTATTTATAACCTGCTTAATTGGTGTAACAACAGCATATGAGCGTGTTTATTGAACTAGTAAATGTCAGATTTCTAACACAAACTTGATTTATAGCAATTGTTTTGTTTTTGTTAGGTGTTCCAGTTTTTGAACGCCAAGTGTGAGTCTGCCTTTCTATCCAAGAGGAACCCCAGACAGATCAACTGGACTGTGCTGTACAGACGCAAGCACAAGAAGGGCCAGTCTGTAAGTATAAGGGTTTACAAGCGCTACCTGATTTGGATGTTGAGGTGTTTATGTTCGCATATTCTCGCACTGTTTGGCAGCAATTATTCGTAACAGGGTTTCTTCTCTATACTTGGTTGATTTAAAACTACATATGGCAGTATTTTTAATAGTTTCAATTATTATAGGACTTGACACTAGTACACCTTTTTTCAGGTTTTTCAGATAGATGCATTATATTAATCCGGCCAACTTTTTTACAGCTTTACAAGAAAAATATTGCATGCTTAAAGGGGACTTTTCAGTCATTTCCCTGAGGAGGAATACAGCTATTTGATACAGGTGTTGGGTCATGGATGTATCTATAACCTGTAGGATAGTGGCCCTCAAGGACGTGAGTTGGAGACCCCAGGTCTTACGAATGTACTCTCATGTCTCACTGAGACTTACTGCATAGAAAATGTAAAATAAGGCGTTGCAACTAATTTCATTGTAAAACACCAGAAGGTGACGCTTTTACTGATGGAGAAAATTACAACGAGACTTCACATCAGCTCTCAAACTATAACTGCCTGCTTTTTGTCTGCAGTGCGTTATTGGTTATGCATCCTCCACAATGCCTGTAGTTTTTGGTTTTGCTTTTTTGCAGGCAGTAATTGACAAAGTTCACTGCTTCTTTTTAATAAAAAAGTGATATCAGTGGGTAATCACAGCCTTTTGTGAGGGAAACTGTCAGTGTGTGAATGGGTGGATGACTGTAGTGTAAAGCGCTTTGGAGTCGTTGGACTAGAAAGCGCTATACAAGTACAGGCCATTTACCATTTGATATATTTTAGTTGCATATGCCACTGCATTGGTTATGCGCTGTTTCCCTGTATGAAGTATTTCTACAATTTTAAGTATTTGCTCTCATACGTTTATTAACTGTAACCTTGAAACAGACATTTAAACCCAGGTAAAGTTGATCAAATATACAGTTGGCTGTGGGTGAATGGTGTGCACAGTGTTGGTTTGTGTTATGTGTTGTTGCTGGGCTGTGTTTTGCAGTCCTGGCAACAGCACTCACTCCCCACCTGCAGCCATAGAACAATCGGGGATCATAGTACTGGTCTTTGAGGTCTTCACAGACATTTCATCATCGGCCAGCCTCCAAACTCTCCAACAAAACACTCATTTACCCATGACGGTGATGTGTAATCGGATATATTAGCTAGTGGTCTCTAGTATCTCAGGTACACTGCAGGGTATTTAATATGAAAATTGGTGTTTGCATTGTCAAATGGAGAATAGTTTTTCCTTCAACACTAGTAATTTGTCTTTTGTGCTTTTAGTGAGGAACACTCAGTAGCACGTCAAGCACCTATGTTGTTGCTGTGTGTGTTTATATGTATATATATTTATACACACACAAACACTTGGGGTGCACCGATCGATCGGACCCGATTTCCTTACTTTTGGGAGATTGGTGATCAGCTGATACTTGCATGAGAATCCGATCTCATCTACTTCATTTATATTTGAGAGCATTACCTCATGTGCATTCAAAACAATTTGTATTGTTTCACGGGTATTGTTCAATGTTCTTCACTTAAATAAAAGTTGAACATTGAAGGTATATTGTGACCTTAGCACCTGACAATGTCAGTTATTAAAAAAAAAATCAAAATAAGCCAAAATCCGAATAGGCAGCTCGGGCTTTTTAAAGATTGTCGATCGGCCAGAAAACTGCAATCGGTGCACCCCTTATACACACACACACACATGAGTGTTGAAATACATGTAAACGCATGTTTCTATTTGACGTGAGCCACAGGCTTAGTTTAGTTGTTGGACATTAAGTTTGCTTTTTATGGTTTGAGAATCACAAGAGAACCATGCAGTTATGTCACTGAAAATAGCAAAGTTATACATGGGTTGTTGTTTTTTGTGTTGCCTTGTATATCGTAGTGCAGGGAGACAGTTTGGACTTCAGTTTTTGTTCCGTGCTTAAATGTCACCTTAATGTGACTGAGTGCTGTTTATGTCTGAGAGCCCAAGCTTATATCACCTGGTGATGGTAAATCATCGGTCAGCATAAACACAGCTACAGCAGATGTTTGATCAGTCTTGTCTGATCTCATGCTCTTAGGAAACAGTAAAGTTGAAACATAGAATTTGTTTTCTGTTAGTTTAAACAGACCAGACTTCACAAGATCCATGTTTCTGTAAACTTGCTGCTTATAAAGTTAAGAGTTCCTCCGTTTGGTCTTTTTTCCAACTGCATCCTTAACTAAAGGTTGTCTGCTATAGACTGCCAGAGGGTTAAGGCTTCTATAGTATATTTTACCTTATTAAGAGCAATGGGCTTTAGATTAATGGACTGGAACTACTACGGTCAAACAGGGCTGTTAGACGTCGTCGTACTCGTCGTCTTCCGCTTTATCCGGGACCGGGTCGCGGGGGCAGCTGACTCAGCAGAGACGCCCAGACGTCCCTCTCCCAACACACCTCCTCCAGCTCCTCCGGGGGGAGCCCAAGGCGTTCCCAGGCCAGCTGAGAGACATAGTCCCTCCAGTGTGTCCTGGGCCTCCTCCCGGTGGGCCGTCCCCTGGGCCTCCTCCCGGTGGGACGTGCCTGGAACACCTCCCGAGGAAGGCGTCCAGGAGGCATCCGGTATAGATGCCCGAGCCACCTCAACTGGCTCCTCTTGATGTGGAGGAGCAGCAGCTCTATTCCGAGCTCCTCCCGAGGTGGTTAAAAAGCTCCGCGGTGGCAGGGCTTTGGGGGGTGCATGAGATCCGCCCTGAATACCTCAAATCTCTGGATGTTGTAGGGCTGTCATGGTTGACACGCCTCTTCAACATTGCCTGGCGGTCGGGGACAGTGGCTCTGGGGTGGTGGTCCCCCTTCATAAGAAGGGTGACCGAATGGTGTGTTCCAACTACAGGAGGATCACACTCCTCAGCCTCCTTGGTAAGGCCTATGCCAGGGTATTGGAGAGGAGAGTCCGGCCGATAGTCGAATCTCGGCTTCAGGAGGAGCAGTGTGGTTTTCGTCCCGGCCGTGGAACACTGGACCAGCTCTACACCCTCTACAGGGTGCTCGAGGGTTCATGGGGGTTTGCCCAACCGGTTCACATGTGTTTTGTGGACCTGGAGAAGGCATTCGACTGTGTCCCTCATGGTGCCCTGTGGGGGGTGCTCCAGGAGTATGTAATCANACATGTGTTTTGTGGACCTGGAGAAGGCATTTGACTGTGTCCCTCGTGATGCCCTGTGGGGGGTGCTCCAGGAGTATGGAATCGGGGGCCCTTTATTAGGGGCCATCCGGTCCCTGTTCGAGTGGAGCAGGAGTTTGGTCCGCATTGCACTAAGTCGGACCTGTTCCCGGTGCATGTTGGACTCCGGCAGGGCTGCCCTTTGTCACCGGTCCTGTTCATAACTTTTATGGACAGGATTTCTAGATGCAGCCAAGGGCCGGAGGGGGTCTGGTGTGGGGACCAGTGGATTTCGTCTCTTCTTTTTGCAGATGACGTGGTCCTGCTGGCCCCCTCTAGCCAAGACCTACAGCATGCGCTGGGGCGGTTCGCAGCCGAGTGTGAAGCGGC
>JAHUTJ010058034.1:0-29304 GCA_036250325.1 Characodon lateralis | reverse complement strand
CCAATACACACAGCAAGACTGGTGAAAGATTGGTTTGATGAACATGAAAGTCAAGTTGAACATCTCCCATGGCGTGCACAGTCACCAGATCTAAATATTATTGAGCCACTTTGGGGTGTTTTGTAGGATCGAGTCAGGAAACGTTTTCCTCCACCAGTATCACGTAGTGACCTGGCCACTATCCTGCAAGAAGAATGGCTTAAAATCCCTCTGACCACTGTGCAGGACTTGTATATGTCATTCTTAAGATGAATTGATGCTGTATTGGCCACAAAAGGAGGCCCTACACCATACTAATAAATTATTGTGGTCTAAAACCAGGTGTTTCAGTTTCATTGTCCAACCCCTGTACTACGAATGTTAAGAATACGATCCATTAACTTATAGTTACCCCCAAATGAAGTTCCAAGGGTTGATGCTACAGTTGCAGCTGGAGGTCATGTTGGTATTAAAAATGTTTGATGGTATTTAAAAAAAACTGATTAAAAAGTATTAAATTCAATGTAAGAATTTCTGTGTGTACACTGAAAGTGTCTTGTTTTTACTTCAGTATTTTTTTTTTTTTTTGTTTGTTTTGAAATAAATTGAAATAAACTTCTGTTTTATTTTTCATTGCTGGTTTCTGATGAGAACTTCTTCTTTTCTGAACCTGCATAGACTCCCCCAGATAGACTTAATTGTTTTATCTCGGTGGGTCATTTAGTGCAAACACGATTTGAAGCAGTGGTGTTTGTTACAGAGATTAAGAGTCAAACTTTCTCTGATGTCCAACAGATACAATCTGAAGCATTTAATACAAGAGAACAAGCAACGATAACATGTTAAGATACATTTATGCTTTCAGCGTCTTGCTTTAATATTGATAAAATAGGGGAAAATGTCTGCATTCGGTGGCTTTTTTTCCTATGGTCAGCATTCTTCCTCTTATGTTTTACATGATCATTTGAGTAACTCATGGCTGACTTACAGAGTTAATAAACAGCTAAATTGGACTGCTGAAATGTGATCTTCGGTGTTACGGTTGGTTAAGTCAGATCAGGAAAAAAAAAACTGATCTTAGACCTTCTACACAAGATCAAACTTATTGTATACTTATTCTTTGTTTGCTGTTTCCTTAGGATCTGTTGGTGACTGTAGCCTTGGCCTTCTTGTGGCTGGTATCATCCTCTGCCTGGGCCAAAGGCTTGACTGATGTCAAATGGGCCACAAGTCCTTTAACTATTATCACTTCACTTAAAGTTTGCACAAATGACAGGTGCAGTGCAGGAGCTACACCCAGTATGGGCAAATTAAATGCCTCCGTGGTGAGTTATAATACAACTTATTATTTCTTAAAAAAAGGTTTGTGCACATGGCCCAAGCGTACACATGGTTATTTGCTAAATTATTCATATCTCTTAAACTGTTGCACATTTTGTCATGATTCATGGACAAGCTTTATGTGGGTTTTAAATGATAGGCTAACACAAAGTAGGGCATACCTGTGAAATTGAAGTATAAGGAATCATGGTTTTCAAAATTTGAAAAAGATCTCAAAAGTGTGGTGTGCATTTGTATTCAGCCCCCTTTACTCTGATAATTCTAAGTAATATCCAGTGCAACCAGTTGCCTTCAGAAGTCACCAGGGTTATGTCGTATAGCATTATCAAGCAAGTTAAGGCTGTCAACCTACACTGGCAGGCTGGGGAAAGATCCAGGAGGAGCACCCGACAACTGTTATACATGTACTCCACAAAGTTAATAGGAGACTGGCAAGAAGAAAGTTGTTGCTAAAAAATAAAGCCAGAAGATGTCCTCCTTGCCACAAGCCACATAGAAGAAACGGAGAGCATGTGGAAGAACTTGTTCCTGGTAGTTTATGGTTAAACACTTCATGGTTAAACGTGGTGGTGGCGGCGGCAGCATCACACCCTGTTTTTTTTTCTTTAGCAGGGTCAGAGAAACTGCTTGGAGTTGATGGGAAGATGGATGAAGGCAAATATAAGCCAATCATGGAAGAAAACATGTAATATTCTTTAGAGAGAGCAGGACAACGATCCTAATCAAATAGCCCGTGCTACAACAGGATGGTTTAAATCAACCTGACTGAGCTTGAGCTATTTTACATAGAAGTATGGGCCAAAATGCCACACTCTAAATGTGTAAGGCTGGTAGAGATATTCCTTGAAAGATTTACAGCTGTAGTTCTACAAAGTATTAACTCTCTTGAGCAATAATTACAAATTATTTGTAATTACTTAACACAAATTGATTTGTGTTGGCACTGTATTTCATTTATGTCTCAACTCCCCTGCAGATATTTGGATTCCTTAACCTCATCCTGTGGGGAGGAAACTGTTGGTTTATATACAAAGAAACCCCTTTCCACAAGACAAACCGGCCTGCCAACGTTGAAGCTGGAGCTACGCCATCGTAACTACACGGCTTCCTCATTTCAGAAGAGTCTTAACATGTACAACTCACTGCACTTTTTGCAGGACTGATTCTAATTTTATGTTTATTTCCATCAAAAATGCATTTTGTCAAATTCATTTCAAAAGGTACTAAAATATATTGTTTTGCCAAAAATTAATACAGACCGGCTCACTTAATACTAACGGAAGCTAACTTTGTTTTATTGAGTTTATAGATGGCAAAGCCCCTTCAGAGGGGTCCTGAAGGTACAAATGTAGAACAAAACCTGCTTTAACACCTGCATACCCAAGCATCAATAACGAAGTGACCCTTTTTCAGAAGGTATTACAGATAAACAATATCTTTTGTACAATAAATCATTTCTGTGATTAATAATAAAAAAAAAACTCAGGGCTGCTAAGTGTATGTCATAGTTCCAGTTTCATTTAAAATACTTGGAATGCGCTGAGGAAAAATTAAACCCAGGTCTAAAATATATAGGGTTTAACTGCCAATGTGAGATTGTTTGAAAGTCAAACATTTGCCTTTTTTTTCTTTTGTGTGGTTTTATTGATTGCTGTTAGTTTAAAACTAGAAATATTACTATAACATCTGAATATTATGCTGAATGCAGTGTTTCTGTTCTACCCGTTATGACCATGTTCCCCATTTTACATGTAAAACTGTTATGGTTCCCAACTAAACTTTGTTTCTCGATACAGAAGATATTTTTTGTCCTTCTTTTTTAGGAAAATGCCCTTGCAAAGGCTTTTCAGTGTTTCTGTTTGGTTGCACTGTTGTGTAATTCAATCAGTTGCTTTAACATTTGAGTTGTGTTCAAGTTATTCCTAATTCTCTGCATACCTGCTTTCTTATATAAGAGGGGAATGATTTTACAAAAAAAAAAAAAGTAACTTGTTTTGGACTAAGCAATATCTGCTTTTTATCTCTGTATCTGCCATAATTATTTTTCTTATCATTTAGTTAATAGTGCACCTCTGGAACATTGTGTTTGTATTTTAAATCCTCACAAATGGGGCTTAACTGCTGTTACAGTCTAGAAGGATGAGTCGTTGTCCAATCCTGTGCATTAAAAAATAATTAAGTCAATGCTGCTTACGTTTGGACAATCAACAGTATAAGGGAAGCAGAGGTGGTGTATTAATCAGTGGACATACAGAAAGTTTCATAAAGTAAATTGTAATTAGCCATGTTATGTATTTAATTACCAAAAATATTAATATACAGACTAACTTCCTGGTTTCAATTTATAATTTTCATGTGTTTAGGGTGATTGTTCTGCTAAAATAAATCCACGATTTTTCATCCTTAGATGCCTATGAAGACTGCCTTGGCAGGTCTTCTGATTATTCTTTTTGATGACTGTCAGAAATCTGGAGTACCAGGTCTTGGCTGGCTTGTGGCAAAGTGATGTTATTTACATCTTCAGAATATGACCCCAATAGTGTGCACTGGAAAGTTTTTTTTGAAAGTTTAGAAATACTTCTTTAACCAGTACAATCAGTATATTTGAAAAGTCTTAAGAGAGCTATTTGCTTTTATCCTTAATACGATACTGCTTATGCCACAGCTTGAAAATTACTGCCCCCCTTCCTTTTTTATACTGATTTATAAGTTTATGAAGAATAATTTCTAAAAACTTTGCAGGTGGACACTAATGGGTGTGCAATGCATGTTTTACCACCAGAGGGCAGTACGACACAACTTGAGCCACAGTAAGAACAACATAATGGTCCTTCAGCTATGATTGAGATAGAGACAAAAAAGACAACACGAGTTGGTAAATCTGTATCTTTTATTATGTCAAATTATTGTATATTTCTCTTCTTTAATGCCTATAGTTTACACCCAGACTATAGGGTGCAGCCAGAGAAGCTTCTAAGCATACCATGCAAACCATTATCCTTCAGCTACGAGACGTTTAAGTTTTTATGGCAGTGACCAACCTGGTCAATAAACACAGTGCTTTCAGTGCTGCTTAAAGCTCCCTTCTTATCCTGTGGACACAGTAAAAGCAACAAGCTTTCTGACTCACCACCTCATGGCTGATTGCTACTTTATAGCTATGGATGAAGGATGATTATCTGGAGCGGGGCACTAAGAGAGCACTCTCTTCCCTTTTTAATCTGGCTGGATTTATCTAAACTAAGAGCAAAGAGCCTGCAAGGTGCGGAAATATTAAGATTAAGTGGTTTTCTTTAAAGATACTGCAAACGGTGGCAAGTTTAAAAAAAACATATAGTCCTGAGGAACTCCATTTCCCTACTGTTTAGGAGGCTTTTCAAACCCTCCCATGTTTATCATTTCTCTAAGTCACCAGCCAGCAGCTCCCTCAAGTAAAGCACTGTGTTTTTATTTTGGTATGACTTTAGAAACAAAATCCAATACTCATTAAATATAACTGGAGCCAAGATGCAGTGTATTCATTAGGATAGACTAGATTAGGATTTATACTCAAGTTATTAAAAAATAAACTGGTTTTCTCTCCATGCAGATTTCGATCACATGTTTAGACATTTTTCTGTTCACCCAGCCATTTCAATAAAGAATAGCTAATCCCCACCCTACTTAAAAATAAACATTTATAATAGGACTTGGATGTTGGAACGACTAACATTAGCACAAAGGCAGACGAAATGCAAAATGAACAGTATTGGAATATACAAGAATACAGTCAGTACACAGCTAATCAATACTGAACGCAGAATGTGTCTTAATACATACATAGATATATATAGATATATATATATATAAATTGTTGATATAGATATACACAAAGGCAGATTTGCTTTGGAGAAAAACAAAGCCAAGTCTTTCTCCTCTATTTTAGAACCTTTGCAAAAGCACTTAACCGATCGCAATACAGGACTACTAGATGAACTGAACTGTGAAGGACAAACAGAGTGGATCTAGTGGGGTCCAACAACGAATCTTTTCTCTGTAATGGTCGAGTAATTTGCTGAGCCACTCAAAAACCACAATATCTGTTTGTGATCTCAGCTTCTCATGCAGTCTTAAGTGACAGCACATCGAAATCTGATGGATAAAAGCAGTTATTTCAGCTGCAAATGGAAAAAATTAGTAGAAATCCTTAAAATGGATCTCTTTCTTGGACCAATGCAACCTGTTTGTCAGGGTTCTATATGCAGCTTTTTTAAAGTGTGGCTTGGTATTTTCTGCTGCTGTCTGTTTCTCCACCTGGTGTTTCAGCGTGTGACAGAGTGATATGATTCGCACACAGCACCTCTCTGTCAAGTGTGATTTCCTTTTCTCACCCACATAGGAGATGCTGTGGTGCAAGCAGCAACTGTGAATATTCCACCAATTTTGCGTAAGAAAACATTTCAACCAGAAACGTGTAAATAGATTTTTCGTTTTGAAGATATGATTTTATCTAATTATTAATTGTTTAGTATTTTTGTTTTGAATAGCAACTCAAAGGCATAACGGATACTTTGGAATATACAGCACTTTCCAACCATATGACTCAGTTGGAGTGCAACCGCTTGATGAAAGCTCCAGTTGTTTCCCCTCACAAACAAATTGCAGACTATTTAAAGGGCATCGCATTCATTGCCTGGCTGAATGATTGCTTTCGAGCCTAAGAAAGGGCAGCTTAATAATGACAGGGAAAGAAACAAAGCAAACACATCTGGGCTGAACTGAGGCTGTCAGTATACTTGAAGGCAAAGAAAACGCCTCTTTTTGTGTTGCGGTGACTCACGATAATACGATCGATCCCCGCTGGTTTGAAGGTATGGAAACCAGACTGAAGCGTCTTCCAATCAAATGATGCAATTAGCATTTACACCCAGCTGGCTTTGTTGTGCTACAACATAAACCCAGTACAATTTAATGAAACCACTCCTTCTGGACAGTACCAAGGTGTTAGGCATAATTCTTGCAATATGGTCAGAACAAAGTGAGACAAATGTGGATTAACTCACAAAAAACTGTTCCACTATTGTGGATCCAGTCCACATGCATAAACAATTTTGGAAAACAATCTTTAAAAGTCTCTGTCACCAGAAAAATTTTGTTGTGTGAACGGGGTATGAAAAAATATCCAGGTGAGTGTGGACAGGACTTTAGCATGAATCCAGCTAATGGCTAGCCAGAAAGAGGACATCGTCAAAGATGATTTAAAAGAAACTGTAATCGTAAAAATCACATAGGGCTTTATTAGAACTATTTCATAAAAACCTAGGCAGTTTTTTACACAGGAAATCAAGGTAGGAGGTGGTGCACCACCAATGGTCTTCCTGTGTGAAACGTACTGAGAAAGAAACATAAAAATGTAATCAGGAAAACTGTTTTGATATAAAAAGAAAGCGGTATAAAAGGAAATGTATATATTTTGAACGATGTTCGGTTTTTTTACACTGCTTGACCATTTCTATTCAGTAATTATTTTGACTGGAAAATGATATGCTGCAGGTCTTGTCATTTTATTTCGTATAAATCCAGATTATTTGCTACCAGACACTGAATGTGGGACACGGATGGGCCTAGACCAAAAGCAGGCTTCTACAACTCCACTTTTTATTCAAACCTTAAACTCACTCGTACTTGTCGTCTTCTGCTTCATCCGGGACTGGGTCGCGGGGGCATCAGACTCAGTAGAGATTCCCAGACGTCCCTCTCCCCAGACACCTCCTCCAGCTCCTCCGGGGCGAGCCCAAGGCGTTCCCAGGCCAGCAGAGAGACATAGTCCCTCCAGCGCGTCCTGGGCCGTGCCCTGGGCCTCCTCCCGGTGGGACGTGCCTGGAACACCTCCCGAGGAAGGTGTCCAGGAGGCATCCGGTATAGATGCCCGAGCCACCTCAACTGGCTTGTCTAAAAGTGTAGGAGCAGCAGCTCTACTCCGAGCCCCTCCCAGATGGCCGAGCTCCTCACCCTATCTTTTTAAACTTTTCAACCATCAATATATTTGTATTAATTTGTTATCTACACAAGAAATAGACCTAAAAGGTATTGCAGAACCAATGATCTTTCGGTGTGAAACAAGTACTTGCACTAGTGTTTCCTGTCGCAGTAACACCACTCGCAATGCTTTGTGTTTCCACTACAAATTTGACATTCTTCATAGCGCACCATCTCCATCCTTCATTTCCAGTGTAAATAATTATCCATTTCTGTCTAAATAACCAATAGTCTATAGCTGCATGATCTAAACAGCTGGGCCAACATCACTCAAGGGCTCCACCACCCTAAACCCTTTCTGGATAATGCAGGTTGTTATTTCTGGTTGGCACATGCGTGATAGGAAACCTTTTCAAGCTTTCTTCTGGTTTCTGACTGTAATAATCAACATATAATCAAGGAACATATCAATGCAGTTTCTCCTCTGAAGACCTCTAAAATGCAAACCTGACAAAAGTTATTTTAAGATGGTAGATGTGTTTGCCCCAGACTAGCGGTTAGCTTTAGCCTGTAGGACCAACAAGTTATTAACATCTTATAACCTTTTAACAGAATCCCACTTCAACAATTGTGCACTATTTGTTTAGAAAAAATCTTGGTAATGTTCTTGTCGACAGCTGTGTGACTAAAAGTAGCTCTTCCTGCCAATAATGTACAGCCTCCACTTTATTATTCATAAACGTATTTTTAAGATGGAAACCATTAAGGTTTTACTGTTACTCAGACTCTAACACTTTACTGCTGATACAAAAAAGCATCACATTCTAGCAAGCAAAGGAAATAAAAAGCTACATTTCAGGTGTGACACTGGGAACTATTGACTGAGTCAGACATTATTCTTCCAACTACATCTTATCACATCTGAGTACCGGTAAGTATTTATTCAAACGTTGAAAAGTATAGACTTTCAGCTGTCCTGTAAGGTGCACCTCTTTTCTAAAGAATAATGTAACATAATACAGTGTCAGTTAAGCACTAGAGCTTTAAGCTCTGGATTAGTACGACTGATGCTGTTACTTTGCCAAGAGGAAAATTTAACAGCATGTGGTACGTCAGCGGACGAGAACTAGAACAGCTTCCGTCCTTGTAAGGAGTTGGGTACCCTATGTGTTTACAGAATAAAGACAACATGTTAATAATCGGTCATAAAATACCTCTGTGCACCTTATGTGTATCTGCAGACGACGCTGCATGTGATTACCTGTGAAAGGCAAGCAAAGTATTGTTTGGTTTTTACTGTAGATGTAAATAAACAATAAGGGAAGTTTTATTGCACAATCATTCATGTGCAGGGTTACTTAATAATCATGTACCATACAACTATGAAACCCTAACCCTTACTATATTTTGTTTAAGTGATAAATAGCTGTCAAATATGGCTGTACGACTAAGACTATGAAACAGGATCAGTCTATCTCAACTAAGGATCAGGTAAAAACCTCTCTTTTTTTGAATTTGAGAAATCCATATTTTCTTACCTTATGTTTCTCAAGCTGTAGGATCTTGTATAATAGGGTTTTATGGCATGCTGTGTCACTATATATAACTCAAGGTTAATGTCACTTCTACTCACAGCCTGGTGACGTTGGTTTATGTTCCTGTATTGAGAGATAGAGGGTATGATACGTTGCAGTCTATTTTAATTTTCCATAATGAATATGAATATGAGCAAAGCACAGTTTTAATTTATGCCAAATGTAAGATGTTCTTGGAAATCTTGTGCATTTTTCACAATTCTCAAATGGCTGTAGTGCATTGCTTCCTGAGTGCTAATAACAGCTGCATCTTGTATTCTCTAATAGGTTCCACAGTCCGCTTATGCCTCCTTTCCTTCACAGTATGAATAGTAGTTGCTACAGATTGAAACGCTGGAAAAGTCAGGCTTATGTTCTCTTTGACAACAAGACTGTTTTGAACTCCCTTTGAGATGCTGTTATAAATTTGCTATCCATCCCTTTATCCTTTTCTTGCACAAGGTCACAGTCAGAGTTTAAATTCAATAAATCATGGCTCGTGATGTGCCATTAATGTCACTGTCGACTCAAACCACCATGGGAGTGTCTGAGAAGACGGAGCTAATGGATTCTGCTACCGATTTCTTCCTCTTCCCCTTCATGATAGAGCCAGCCTCTCCATGGAGATCATCATTGTCCTCGTCCCCATTGGGATTCACCTTGCCGTTCTGGCCCTGCAAGTCTTTGGAGTCGATGAACGCAACATGCCTGTTCAGGTCGGCCTTCAGCGCCGGGTCCTCGTGGGTGGGAGTGACGCTGAGCATCGAGGAGTGGATGCTGTCCTCACCCCGGGTCTTACCCTTGTTGGGGCAGCAGAAACAGCGGCACGGCGTCAAGTAGAGGTACATGAGCACCAGCACCACACTGGCCAGGCAACCCACCAAGGTAGTATAAGCTGTGTTAAAAGTCTCCCCTGTCCCGTGCATGGTGAAGTTGTGAACCTTTAGCACAATGTAGATAGTCTCATTAAATCTTTCACTTGCAGCAAAGCATGTGTAGGTCCCAGAGTCCTCATACCTAATCGGACTTATCTGCAGGTTCCCGTTTGACAGGACCTTTGCGGTCTGGTTGTCTCCAGACGTCACCAACACGTCCCCAGGCAATGTCCAAGTCTTTATCATGTCCCGGTGTTTGGTGTCACAGTTGAGGACGAGGGTTTGCTCCAGGAAAGCCTCTTCATCTGCCTCCTTGAATGTGCTGCAGTTCATGCTTTCACCACTAAGACTGAAAATCTGGGATTTTTGTGAATTAGGCAGGATGCATGTGTAGTCATCAGTGAAGTCCACAGCAGAATTCAGCTTTCGAATGTTCCAGTGGGCCAGGAGCATGTAGAGATTACAGGTACACTGCAGAGGGTTGTTGTGGAAGTAGAGGCCATTTTTGATCCAGGTAGGCAGTGTCTTAAGGTCATCTATGGGCACCTTTTTGATCCTGTTGGACGACACATCCAGGAGGCTGAGTTTCTCCAGGCGGTACCTGTCTTTGATCAGCTCCTCTGGGAAGCGGGAGATATGGTTCTGGCTGAGGTACAGTTTCTGAAGGTTGGCCATGGTTGCAAAGGCTGTTTTGTCAATCTGTGAAATTTGGTTATTGTAGAGCAAAAGGACCTCCAAGTTGACCAAAGGCTCAAAAACAAACTCATCCAGCTGCTGCAGTTTGTTGGAGGACAGGTCCAAGTAGCGCAGTTGCTTCACATTTGTAAAAGCTTCAGAGGAAAGGAAAAGAAGATTATTGTGGCTGAGCAAGAGGTTGTGGAGATTCGGGAGCTTGACTGCAGTCCACTCTGATCTGAGCCGAGCTATCTCATTGTAGCTGAGATCCAACACAGCGGTGTAGAGTGGCAGACCAGTGGGAACAGCACTCAGGTTCATCTTGGAGCAGCTGACAATATTTGAGGCGCAGATGCATGTCGTATGGCAGTTCAGTGTAGATCCCGCTGCCTCAGGAAGCCAGAGGAGAGCCGAGCAGAGGGAGAGGAACAGGGCCCATCTTGGCAAATTACTGTGAAACTTACAAAGAGGTAAAGTTTCACCTATTCTGGAAGAAGATTGCAACATAATAGCAGTTGTTCTCGATCCTCTAGAGGTTTATTATGATCCCATTTTTAGGAAATAGCTCAAGGATGTAGTAGCCCCAAGCACTTTGGTGAATAGAAGCTGAAAAACAACACAAGCACGTTTTTAGATTTTAAAACAAAACATAACATATGCAGTTAATGGAAAATATTCTAATCATATCAGTGTATTTGAAAACTCTGTATTTTATTTCATGCTTTAATGCAGGATAAAACTGTAATGAGACGGCCTGAGGTAAACCAAACCTAGCCACTGCTTAGGTCCCCAAAATTCTCAAGGGGCCCCAGGAATACTTGGATTTTCCCACAGGATATACATTTCAAAATTTCATATTTGTACATTTAGGATGTCTTCTTTCATGATTGTCCTGTATACAACTCTATCAAACTTCCCATCAACTCTGACCAACCTCCCTGTCACTTTTAAAGAAAAGACTTCCCATAGCATGATGCTGCCATCACCATACCATTGTTGAGGATGGTGTGTTCAGGGTTATATTCAGCTTGGGATATCTGCCACAAACACTTGCATGTAGGCTAAAATTATTCATTTTGGACACATTTGAACAGAGCACTTCTATCCATATGTTTGCTTTGTTCCCTTAATGGCTTGTGGCAAACTGCAAATGGGTCTTCTTATGTCTTTCTACAATGGCTATCTTCTTGCCACTTTTCCATAAAGGCCAGCTTTGCTGAATACAAGATTAATAGTTGTCCGGTCAACAGATTCCCTCACCTGAGCTATGAATCTTTGCAGCTCCTCCAGGGTTATCAAGAGTCTTCTGACTGCTTCTCTGATTAACACTCTCCTTCCTGGTTTGTCAGTTTAGGTGTGCAGCTATGATTTGGTAGATTTGACCTTTATCCCTGATCTTCCATTGTTATGTAAAAACACAACAGTAGTATTTGCACTGTGGTTAAATGGCACACGTGGATTTTATTTACTATGTAAAGTATATGCTTTCTGAAGGCATATACTTAGTAAATTTGTTGGTGGCAGAGTAAAGGGGGTCTAAATACAACTGCACACCACACAACAAAATACTTTAGAGTCTGTGCTTGTTAAGTGCCAATAGATGAAAAGGTTGAAAGGGTGTGAATACTTTTGCAAGGCACTGCAGTTGATAGTTGCAGTATGTGAACATTGTCAAAATGTATAACTTCCAGTATTTTTCTGCTTCTTGTGTCTGTGGTCGAGTCATGTTTCATGCCCACTGTAACTGCTGCAAAATCCATCTTGACAAATATTTGTCAATTTTGCACAGGGGCAAAATTTCTGACTCCTTCAAATCTGTGTTGAAGCTGCATTCTATTAGTTATGGAAGTCCAAGCTTGGAGCTGGGAATGACATCACACTCAGGTCTGGCGCTAAGTACTATTAGTAAAACAAGCTGCTAAAATATTTCTTTTCTATTTTATGAATTTGAATAGAGAAGAAAAATGTGTTAATTAAAATTTTCTGTACTGTGTGGGCTCTGGTTTACAGACCAATACAAGTGTTAATAAATAGTTTATACCTGCACCATTTACCACATTCTATATGCGCAGTAGTCATATTGGATGCAAAACTCAAGACTGGAATCCTGACTTCAGGACCCGTCTTGTTTTTTTCTAACTGGAAACTGTAAAACCTGGTTTCTGAGTACCAAGAGGACCCACTACTGCCATATTAGGCTGGGGTTTTGCAGGATCAATCTGCGAACAGGAGGATCGGAGCCACATGGTGAGTAAAGTATTTAATAATATCTGAACTGATAATTTACAGAGGAGTGAAACAGGACATGGATCAAAAGCGATGAGACGGGCATGAATTGGGCAGGCAAACTGTCACGGACAGACTGTTCATGATAAACAGAAGGATCCAGTGGCGAGTAATAAAAACTAGAGTTTCAATACAGAGGCAGGGTGGAGAAATGTGCAGTGAACTAGAAGAGCTAGTCAGATGAAATGTGAAGCAGCTGGTGGCAGGGAGAACGCAAAGCAACTGTAGGAGGCAGGCTAATGAACACAGATGAGCAAGACCACAGAAACGCTGGAAAGAATCTAACAGAACTCAAAATGTACATTAATACAGGAAACAAATAGGAAGAACTGAAACAACAGCAACTACAGAACAAAACAACAGATTCAAGAAGAAACTCAAATATCTAACACAGGCGAATCATGACAACTACAAAACGGTGGCCAGTAGTTGAATGGTGAAAAAGCATTGGGCCCCCATATTAAAATCTGCTTAAGGCCCTGTACGACCTTGTGCCGGCTCTGATGGACACTTCATAATAACCATCACTAACCAAACTGGCTCAGGAAATATACAGGAAATGCAGTAACTCAAATTATTTCTGAAAAAAATTAATATTTCACTATAGTAAATTATATGTTTAAATGATAATGCATCTGAAATCTTTTTAGCCCCGCAGTTTTGCGTGTCTGCCTTTAAAACAAACAGACACGCACGAAATCGGTAGTCATGCTAACCCATGTGTATTCACACTCCTGGAAGACACAGCTTTGATTTCCTTTGCTCTGCCCATCTCCCTGTGTCTACCTCGCCATTACTTGATCTCCCTTACACAGCTGCCCACTGCCGCACACAGTAAAAAAGTCCAAACAAATAAACGCACACGGGCAAAAATCATGCAAATACATGTACCACGTCGTCATGTTCCCAAACTGCCCTGCGTTCATTTTATGTAAGAGCTTTGCAAGCCGTTGCCTTGCACCATCATGTTGACAGAATAACAAGTATAAAAAAATAAAGATGGAGATGACACTTGCCTTGAGTCGGGGTGCAGCAGCAGCAGCGGAGGCGACGCGGATTTCATGAAAAGAGCTCCCTGCGTTTGTTTACGGTGTTTCTGCAGACGAAGAACTGTCTGAGCGGGCTTCCGTGTCTGCTGCTGAGGAGGGCTGATGCAGGGAGGAGGGAGAGCCCCTATTCAGATCTCCTTGGCAAAATAATCCCGCTCCACGAGGCACCCAACACCCGGCGCAAAATTACGCAAAAAACCCCCAACCAAAACAGCAGTTTACGTAAAGCGCAGAAAACACGCGTTCATTCAATTAAGCATCATCATGTAGTTATCAGGTTCTGGTTCTTATTTATTAGAATGCTTTACTCCGCAGCGATCAGACGTCTCTTTCACGTAACTGGCGCATTTTGGTGCAGGTTCGGCTCAAGTCCGGTCTGATCAGCAGCACAAGCCACAGGGATCATTAGAAATGTATGTCGATGTATGACAGGCTTCCTGCGGTTCCACGCAGGCCTGCATGCGGCTCTTTCCACGCAGAGCTGCTGCTGCAGTGGTGGACTCGTTTATCGGTAATGCACTCAAACTCAATATGCGCTGTTTACTGAAAGTGACCGCGCCAAAGACGCGCTGAAAGCCCAGGAGAGGAAACGGAAAAGTCCACAGAGAGCCGGATAATACAGCGCATATGACAGGAATGATTATGATTTTCAAGCTAAACAACTCCTCATGGCATGAAGATACAGAAGGAAACACATTAAAATCGTCGTAATTAGGTTCTATAATAGGCCTTGTGGCCAAATAACCAGACCTTAATGGGTTTTACTGGGATTGTATTTAACAGTCCAGCACAAGTATAGTGCATAATTGTGAAGTGGAACAAAAAAAAAGCATTTTTCTAATGTGGGGTTTTTCATTCACACCCCTTAACTCTTATAACCCTAAATAGAATCCATTTATGTGTAATCTAATCTCAGTATACATCCAGCAGTTCAGTAAAGGCCTCAGAGGTTATTAGTGATCATTGGTGAACAAACATTATCATGAAGACCCTAACCCTGTTTGTTCACTCCACAAACCCAGGCTATTTGAAAGACACATATATGTGAAAGCCTACATGCAGATTGTCAAAAAATATGTAGAAGACACAACAAACATGTAAAAGGAGGTGCTCTGGTCATATAAGACCAAAATGTAACCTTTTAACATACATGCAAAATGCAATTTGTGGTGGAAAGCTAACATTGCACATCATCCTGAACAAATCATGCCCATTATAAAGCATGGTGGTGGCAGGATTATGCGGTGGGAATGCTTTGGACGAAAAACCTGTTAGAAGCTGGAAGAAAGACTTGAGACTGGGGTAGAGGTTCATCTTTCAGCCAATGGCCCTAAAGATACAGCCAGAGCTACAATAAAATGGTTTTGATTAAAGGACAGTAATGTAAATACAGCCTAGTCAAAGTCCAGGCATAAATTCACCTGAGAATCTGTGGCAAGGTAAGAAAACTGATATTCACAGACACACTCTATCCAACGTGACCAAGCTAAAAACATTTTGTCTAAAGGAATGGGGGAAATTATATGTGCAAAGATGGTAGAGACATACGTCAAAAGACTTCCAGCTGCAACTGCAGCAAAGGGTGGTTCTATAAACTGTTGACTCAGGGGCCTGAATACAAATACAGGCATTTTCAGATTTTCAATTGGAAAAACCAAGTATGATTTTCTTCCCGCTTAACAATTGTGCTCTATTTGAAACGGAATACAGAAACATCTGCGTATCAGCATTAAATATTAATGCTGGTCATTGTTGATCTCTGTTCATCTGCAGGTTTGCTGTAAAACAAACAGGAACAGTTAATGCATTTCTACATTTCTCTAAATGGGGCATATTTTTAATTTCTGACATCTGAGCCAGATTTTTTTCTCTTATAAAGAAAGGCACAGATTTCACTCACATGTGGCACAATGTGAAACAAAACTGCCACATTCTTCCCTCCTCCTTCCTTCATATCATCCCTATAACCATCTGACAGCTGAGTGTCTCGACAGTGACTACGTGTTCTGAGTAGTGCTACTATTTTTATTTTGTCTCCATATACGTAGGCTCTCAGACACTACAGTGGACTATGTAAATTGAGTAATTATTTTAGTCTACAGTGAGTAATCTGCGTGATTCAGCTGTGATTAAGGTATTGCCAGGTGTCTTAACTTTGCACACAGACAGTTCGGTCGTATTTATATCAGTCTTTGAAGGCCTTAAAACTGAAGAGACATCCAACAAAAAAAAAAATCCTTGGGTATTTAAAGGGAACATCTTTAATCCTGCCATCAGGGCCTTTTTTTTTGTGGATGAGAGCTTTGGGATTGCAGACGGCCACCAGTCTGTTTTGCAGCTCTGGGTATTTTTACACTCTGGGCTCACATTGTTTATGTTTTTGATGAAGTCTACGCCAATTGTGCAGAGGGAACACCTTGTCAGCTCTTTTATTCAAGTGAATCCACCCACAAACTGCTTTCTGAGATTGTTTTTTTTTTTTTTTTGGGAAGTCTCCTTGATTCACAGAGCTGCAGCTGTAATTCATATTTTTGGCAAAGCTGGGAGGGCCGGTACATTGCCATTAAGCTGCTATAGCCTCCCACTCATAGTGCCAAAGTGTATTACTTCAGACAATGTTAAAATATGTCAAAACATGGGATCATTTTAAAGTCATTAATTCCATTTTGATTGCATTATGCGATATGATCAATTCATATATTGTCTATACCAGGTTATCCTTGCAGGGTCGCAGTCAGGCTGGTGCCTATCTCCAGTGGTCATTGGGCGAGAGGCGAGGTACAGCCAGGACAGGTCGCCAGTCCATCACAGGGCAACGCAGAGACACATGAAAAACAACCACGCATACACAGAGAAACCAGTTAATCTACCAGTCATGTTTTTGGACTGTAGGAGAAAGCTAGAGTACCTGGAGAGAACCCACGCATGTGCAAGGAGAACATGGAAACTCCATAGGCCAAATCAGGATTTGAACTCAGGGCCTTCCTGCTGCAAGACAGTCCTACCATGCAGCCCTATATGATTTTAATATTTTAAAATGTGGTCATTCTTTTGTTTATGCATCAGGGTACCAATTCTGTCGTACTTTCTTAATTGATTGTAAATATTGTTTGTGCATGTTTGAATTTTTGCTACTCTTTCTTTAAATTCTGCTCTTGTTCCAATTGTTCTGTAAAAAATATAAATTTATTTCCAAAAGAGCAAAAATTAAGCTAACCTTCCCCCCAACTGAATTTCATCATGTCAGGAAGTGAGAAAATGCAAGCGTTTTGTTATCAGGTAATTTTAAGAACAGAATCATTCCTAATCACAACATTCAAAATGTACCAGAATCTATCAGCTTGTTCAAATGATTTTATCAAGCCACACCTAATTTTGCCTGTGACACGAGTTACCAGATTTGTACCCAATTTGAAGACTTCACCCTTAATCTTTTTCTGTGGTTTAAAGTAACGCTGGATCTAAGCTGGTGCTTCCCAAAGTTGGGGTTAGGACCTCAGTAGACAAATGTTGAGATTATTTTAAAAAATCAGACTGAATAGCAGAAATTATAATAGTAAAAGCATGTCTATGCCACAAATGTTACAGCAAATAAAAAAAAGCTTTATTTGCAAATAGACAACGTTACATTAATTTTAATACTATTTGGGGGGAATTGGGGTGATGAGGTTTGGACCCCACTGTCCCAATCAACGTCCTGACCAAGGCTTTTATTTTTAAATGATTAAATGGTGAATGGACTGAACCTATATAGCACCTTTCCAGTCATACCGACCACTCATAACGCTTTACACTAGAGCCACATTCACCTAAACGCACTCACAATTGTGCACACATTCATACAATGGTACGCATATATATAAAGCAATGTGCTGGTTTAACCTGTGTTGGAGCAGCATATTAAGACTGAGATGCAGAAACTCCTGTTTTGACAAAATATCTGTCTCTGTCAAGAAAAGCTGATAGCAGAGACTGCAGTATCAGATTGGGACTTGATGCCAATGAGAGCCAATTATTAAATGACTTGGGTTGTTATCTGGAACAAAATAATTTTGGATAGGACATCCCTAATATGTAGATGGATCTTTGATCCAGTTTTTTTTTCTAATCTCATCTTTATACTTCATTGACTGCTGCACTCTTTTAGTTTAATATAAAAACTTTTAAGCTACATTCTCCCAGTTTTATATTTTGGCTCTTTTTCTTTTATCTTTTTTCCAGGATAAGAAACAAACACATCTGAAGTAAAAGTTGCCTTTTAAATATGTTTTACTATTTGCTTTAATAATGTTCTGAGCTAAATAAAGCACTGAAAGATGAATCTGCTGAAGCTGGTTTGACTTGTTTCCAGGAACAAGCAAACAATGTTTACACAGTGCACGTAATTGCAGTCTGCTGGGATTCTTGACAGACAAAATTGTCATTACTTTCTCTCAGGGATTTATTCTCTTACTTACATACATATATGCATACATGGGAAGAGAAAACCTTGTAAAAAAAAAAAAAGCAGTGAGTCTGAACCCACAGTGAAACCTCTGTATGACTGTGTGTGTGTATGTGTGTATCTAGCGCTGTGATGCTGGTGAGATGGAGCTGAAAGTGATTAATGTTCTGTTCGACTTCACTTCCTGCAGCGATAGGGATAGTGTTGCCTGGCAACTGCTTGCGGCCTTTAGTCGACTGGCTTGGCTCTTTGGCAAACCAGGGTGGCCTTGTCTTCTCTAGTTCTTTCAAGCACCTGATCCAATTGAGTTTCTTCATATCTGCAAGTTAGACTTCAGGAAGACATCAATATTAACACAAAATATTAGCCAATAAATGTCAGTTACTGGATTTACTTTCTTAAAACACAAACCTTTTGTGTTAAAATATTTATAAAATGTGAGTGGATTAAAAACTTGGAAAAGAAAGCTCTTTTAAGTCACTTTGTTGCCATAACATGGTGGCAGCACTGTAGGTGACCCTAATTCTTCTCACATACATACCAGACTGCAGTTTCAAAGTCTGCAACTTCAGGTTGCAACTGCAAAAATGACCTAGTGTGTATGACTCACCTCAACGTAAATTGTGGGTGGCTGTTTTTTTAAAGAAACTTTTTTGGCACTAGTAGCCTTTTTAGACAGTAGGCAGACAGGAAAGAGGGCTAGAGAGAGGGGGAGACATTCAGCAAATATCGGCGGGTCCAGGACTCGAACCCTGGACAGCCGCTTTGAGGACTGTAGCCTCCTACATGGTCGCACGCTTAACCCCTACACCATCACCGCCTGTGACTGTTTTTTTTGATATGATAGAAACACCATGTAGCTGCACAGATTATATCAGATGGATCTACAAGAAGATATGAGTTTGTATTTAATCATCTATAGTTGCCATGTTGCCCACAGACAAGAAACCCATTTTAGGCTTCTCACATCTCCAAAATGCATACCTTTGAAAAAAGCAACATGTGGAAAAAAACAAAGTCACATGACTTTCTTTAAGCCATATTCTAACCCTTTTTTATTTTTTCCATCCAGGAGGAAGCTATTTACACTAATGGATGAATAAAGTGTAATGTTTGATTGTTTAATAACGTTTTTTCTCAATGACATAATATAGAATTGCTAAAATGCAACCCTAAGGCAACTATGTACCATTATGGAAAATTGCATATGTTGCCCTGAGGCAACAGTGAACCTTTATGATCTGCCCTCAACAACTACGGTACACATTAAAACACTTATTGAAATTCGTCTCTCATGAACATCCATACATCACTGCTTTGACTAACATTCCTGATAGAAACATATTTTTTAATATTCTTCAATAATATTTGAGCTGGGTAATAACAATTAACATTTTGATGGCCTTTGTTTAGGTATATATGCTGTTCAAAGGCATGTCATTTATAGTCATTTTGTTTGATATTTGCAATTTAAAGAAGAACCATGTGAAACATGTAGCTTGCAGTAAAATAAGGTTCAGGCTATTACCATACTGTGGACTACAGCCTACTGTTAAGGTAAAACCTGGACTGTCTTTTTGTTTATCAGTTCCACACATTTTCCTCCATTCACAAAATGAATTCAGCCTTATTTTGTACCACTTCAAGGCAGGAGAGAGTGCCAATCACACTTCCAGTTGAGCATAGTGAAGATGAAATAGAAGCAACAAGCAATGGAGATGATGAGATGCAAGAATACTTGCCAGGAGAAAGTGAGACTGATAAGGATGAGCATGGGAATCAAGATGAAGATGAAGGCAGTAGAGGTTAGAAAGTAAAAGTATGTAAAGAGGTATATCTGACACAATACAAGATAGATAGTTTGATTTCTACCCTCTTCTTACTTAAAGGGGTAAAGAATGAAAATGAAAAAAAGAGAAAATGTGTGTAAATTATAAAAAAAAAGAAGACAAGCAAGTACAAGAAGGCAAAGTAAACAAAAAGTTCACATTGATAGTAGACTATGACCTAAAGAGTACAGTAACATCTCAAACTTTACTTTACTGCAGCCAAAATCACATGCATCATAGGTGAGTTATAAAGATCAAAACACAATTATAATAAATGACTCCGCATGGCATTCATTTCAATGGGGGCAGGCCACATTCAGTCAAGAAACCCTTTTAAATTGTTCCTTTTGCAATAATTTAAAACCTGTAACCTAAGCTCAGACAGCCCAGACTCTCTTGTCATATCTTGTTGTTTTACTTTGTACTACTCTTTTTTTATCGGGGTATGGGAGTTTCTATGTGTTGCTGTTCTTTTTTTTTCCTGCTGCTTACTGTGCTTAGCCCCTAGATGGCGCTAGTGTCCACTGGTGAGAGGCGACAGGTGTATCTCATCTGCTAATGAACATCTGGGGATATTTAAGTAGGGATCTGTCAGTACTTCTTCGCTCGAGTGTTAGCCATTTGTGGTACACCTCAAGCACACGTACTATGTTAACGCAACAGTTTTCTAAAGATTGAGGCTTTGATTAATTTCTGGTATTCTCCGTCCCAGGTCAACGGATTCTTCTGGATCTATCGAGACACCCAGCTTCCAAACCACAGAGGTCATGACCTCTGGCTACAGAACGAGAACCAGTCAACGTACCAAGAGTCTACGCCACAGTTACCCTCTCGGACCCACTTCTAGCTGGCAGCTACCTGGCTCCGCTTTCTATGCGCCTCCTCGCAGACGAACCCTGTCCAGCCTCCGCCGTGCCTCACCTAGTGCCCAGCCACAACTTTGGATTATCTCTAGCCACAGTCAAGGACTTACCTTCCAAAACATCTCCGCAGCACTTCCCAGGCCCCGCATCCCTCTCCTCTTGGCAGACCTCTTCCATTATCAAGTAAGACACAGACTTATCATAAGAAAACCTACCACAGCCTTATTTCGTCACTCACTTGTTCCTTTTCCCTCCTACAGTTATCATCACCGACTTCCCCTCTTCACTTATTTTGTCCCCCTGTAAATAAACCTTTTAAAGAAACTCAGCTGTTCTCCAGAGTGTATTTTCTGCATGTGGGTCAAGTCCGTTCGCTGAAGGATGACACTTTTGTGTCTTTGTAAAACAGATATTAATATTTTCCTTGTTAAAAATTCTCCACTTTATGTTCTTTCAAGCTTGCTGTTTAAATGCAGTAATCAGACAAAGAAACTAGGAAGTGTAAATGTGTTAGATATGTGTTAACTTAAAATATGATTTACAGTAGAGCTGTTTTAACTCTCCAGTTATATTTTAAGTGTTTTGTTTTTGTATTTTTAAACTTTTTTGTCTGCCTAAAGGACGACAGTCGTAGCTAAATTTGGTGCAATGCATCTTTTCTGTTGTGAGATAAACATTCCTGTGCATAGTGCTGACAAATAAATAAAAAATCTATTAATCTTTCATGACCATTACCTAAAAGAGTTAACCATTGCTATGTCTTTATATAACAGACAGCTAAACCTGTATGTCATTTGTTGCTAACAGCCTGACACAAATACAGTTTGTTTTATTGGGATTTTATGTAACTGGCTAACACAAAGGAGCATATAGCTGTAAAGTGAAAGAAGGTTATTTACAAATAAAAATCTAAGAAGTGTATAAAAGCCCATGTTGACAAGAAGAAGAAGGAGTCCAGTTTCCACTTTTCCAAGAGCCACCAAACTTAGAAAAAGGTGGATTGGTTAGAAGAGACCAGAGTGGAACTAACATGCAAACCCTGTGCATGGTGGAAAACCAAAACTGCATATCACCCTGAAGGCATATTCCCCACGGTGAAATATGGTGGTGGCAAAAATCATGTTGTGAGGCTTTTTTCAGCAGGAACAGAAAAGTTAATCACAGTTGCTGGGAAGACGGATGTAGTTAAATGCCAGTTAAATGCCATGTACTCCTCAAATAAACCCTGTTTCCAGTTGGGAAGGAATTGAGACTTGGGTGGAGGTTCTTTCTCTTGCAGGTTGACGACAGTAGACCTCCAACCAGAGCTACAATTAAATGGTTTAGCTCAAATTATGTTCAAGTGTCAGAAGGACCCAATAAATCTCCAGAGGTAATTCTAATTAAGAATCTATGCCAAGTCTTGATGTTCACAGACACTCTTATCTGAGTGAACGCAACCTTTTTTTGCAGAGAAGACAGGGTTAAAATTTCAGTCTCTAGACATGTGAGGGGGGCTGACTAGAAATGCATGCTATTCCTCCCACTTTACAAATATACAATATTTTGTGTCAGTCTTTCACAAAAATTCACAATAAGATACTGCTGTTTGGGGTTTTAACATGACAAAATGATAACACTCTTTCTTTTGTTTTACGTTTTTTTTTTTTACAGTTTTGAAAGAAAACTGACACAAGTAGATGCGGTAATTGTCTCACTGATAATAAAAAACAGTAATCTTTGTTTAGCTGTCTGAGCTGCTCCTGGTTTCCATGGCCACACTTCAGTGTTGTGTTGACGAGAGGTCACCCAACAATCGTATTTCAAGAAAAACGCCACAGTGGACGGTGTATGCTCTCAAGAAAACAAAATAGCTGCCTGTGATATTGGCATGTCTTGTTTTCCCATTGCTTAGCAACCAGTCAAATTTTAGCCTTTGATGGCAGAGACCCCGACTAAATCACGGAGAAAGGCTGCAGGTGTCACTGACAATGGTTATAATAACAAGGCAGGCTGCTCCTTGTTTTTGCTCTCTAGTTAAAGCAATCACCACTGTTGTAATTATTATTCTCTCAGCTAAAACTGATATGACTCATTACACATATATATAATATTAAATCTGTGACTATCGTTTTGTTTTGTTTAGACTCAGATGAGCTTCCCAGGCTGTTTTTAATACCCGTTAATTCTTTCCTCAGGGAGATCATAAAACTATTGATGCATGTCGGCTGGCCTCAGTGGACAGAGATAATTCACAGCTAATGAAGTAAACGGGAAAACAGAATAACTCCCAGTCTTTCCAGTGTTAGGCTTGCCCTTGTTCTTGGCCAATAGGATGAAGGCCACAGGGGAGGGCAGGATGTGTCACCAAGTCAGTGCTGTAATGTTTTGCTTCTTGTGTCAGGAACAAATGTTGTACATTTCTCCCACCCATAAATTGTAGTTGCAATTATAGCCTGCAGTCTATCTGTAGAAATCACTGCAAAGGTCTTCATTCATCCACCATTTCTTTATATTCTGCTTCCAATAAGTGACGTTCCTTTAATCGTGCAAACATATCCTGCTCAATGTTTCTTCAAAAGTGTTGAAGACCTTTCCATTTTTTGGTGGTAAGCTTTGCTGCAATTTAAGTTTCTTTTCTGTCCACAGTCATTTTTTGAGTTTGTTGTTGTTTATTTGTTTGTTTAGTTGGTTTCAAGGCAATTAGCTAGTTAGTACTGACTATTTCATCCCAGCCTTAGTCTATTTTGAACCCCGGTACGTTACCATTATGTGTCAGTTTAACTCTCTTGTTAATTAAATAATGGAAATAAATATCTTGCACACATCTATGTAATTGAATTTTAGATGGACAGGTTGACAGATATGATTGTAGTAACGTAACCACGTTTACATGCAGTTGACTAGAAGTAGTATGGAGTAATCTCATTGGTTGTCAAAATAGCCAGAAAAAGTTGAGTCCCATAAAGCTATTATCTGAAAACCTAGCCCACAGTGGATGGATATTTTGGCTTTCATTGTTATATTTTCTAAATGAGAAAATGTGCCCAATCCTTTGACTGGTAGTGTATATTGTGTTTGTATTTTTCATTTCTTGACTTTCAAGACTTTCAGATTCTATTTATTTACTACAGATGGCTATTTTAAGTCTAATATGTACTCTTTTGTCCACCACTTGTCCCCTTGTCTTTTTAAAAAATGCACATACTGTATAGCATGCTGTCATGGTCAGGAATAACGACTGGACAGAAAATGAGAACAGACCAGTTTTCCATCACACAGTGTTTTGCACGTAGACCAAAAAGTCGAGTTATGGTTATCTGATCAGACCACCTTCTTCTGCATGGTTTGCGGCCAACTTTAAACAGGAATTCTCAAGGATTTCTTTTTGCCGCTCTTTTGTAAAGGTTAAATTTGTGCAGCACACAACAGATTCTCCCATCTGAGTGGTGGATCTCTGCAACTCCTCCAGAGCCTTTTTGTTACTTGTTCATCATTTCAGATGGATGTCCATTTCTTGGTATGTTTGTAGTTGTGCCATACCCTTTCTATCGCAGATGATGGATTATATAGTGGGGCAGAACTGTTGCACAGTTGGTAACACTATTGCCTTGCTGTGAGAAAAAGGACCTGGGTTCAACTCTCAGCATGGGGTCTTTCTGCATGGAGTTTGCATGTTCTTCCACGTACATGCGTGGGTTCTCTCCCTAGTATGCACATGGGAGGTTAGGGTAGGTTAACTGGTCTCTCTAAATTGCCCTTAGGTGTGAATGGGTGTGTACATTGTTGTTTGTCCGCTTTGTTGCCCTACGATGGATTGGCTGTCCAGGGTGTACCTCGCCTCTCGCCCATAGACCGCTGGAGATAGGCACCAGCTCCCCCGTGAGCCTGTATGGAGGAAGTGGGTATAGAAAATGGATGGATGAATTATATAGAGCTCTGTTAGATGTTTAAAGCTTGGGATATTATCTCATTACCTAACCCTGTTTTAAACTTCTCTACAAGTGTCTGCTGTTGTCTTCATGATGCTATTTGTTCACTAAGGTTCTTTAACAAAATCTGTATTTATCCTGACATTAAATTACACACAAGGTGGACTTTGTCAACCAAGAGGGTGACCTCTAAATGCACTTCATGGTTATGCACATGTTGTTGAATGTGTGGTTCGTGTGTTTTGTTTAATCAAGCAATGCAACTTGCAAAAACTTGAATTATGCAGTTGTAAAATGAGAAAATGTGCCTATTCCAGTTTTTGGTGTAGAATTTCCTTTTAGTTCCAGCTCTGGACAGTCAGTCTGGCAGCAGAATGAATAACCAACTTACCTACTTGAACGAGAAAATACCCCTAGATAATGACAGAGACCTGGTCTATCTTTTGTTCTCTTTGTTAAAAGTCCATCAAGCTGGAGAGGACAAATGAAAGCTCTGACCTGTGAGACCTGTCTGCTGAGCACTTGGCTTTTTTTTCTTCCACCCTTCACATTTCGCTCTGCAGCGCCTGTGTCTGTGGCCAGTAGAAGCACATTGAGCCTCTGTGAAGAGGCAGTCTCTACAGCTCTCCAGTGAAATGGCAATGATTGAGCTCCAGGGTAGACAGAAAATTGAGTCTGCGTGTTACGAGTGCAGTGCTGTAATGAGGCTGAGGGCAAACAGTCCTGAATTTCTCTTTTTACAGAATAATCAAGACACTATAATAAGAAAACAATGATGGAGAGCTATTCTTGAACTAATTAAAATTAAAATGATGGAGCAAAGTTTCTTAAAGGAATGGAACTAGTTTTTTTTGTCCTCCAGAAACATCAGTATGCTATATATGGAAGCATTACTTTATAACATCCTCATATGATAGCGAGTTTTAAATTGCCTTACCTTTAAATAAAATAAAATATCCACTACAACATAAACGGATGAAGTGCTGTGCTTTGTTGATCCTTAAAGAAACAAAAAGGGAGAGCAGTTGGACTGAAAGTGCAGAAGCGGGAGAGCTGAACAAAATGTCCTTTGTCTTTAAAGGACAAGATTCCGGTTGCATCATTAGATCAGGTGTGTTTACTGCATGACTTTATTTAACCAGATCTCAGCTGTAGATAAAGAGGTACACATGAGGATCTTCCTTGTCATCAGAGGCAAAGGAGGTGAGGCAATTCTCTATCTTTACAACAATGAGTGTGTCAGAGCAACTCGATGGATACTTCTTCAAACAATGGACCCTTGGATCCTTCTAAAATTAAACATTACATTTAAAGCAGTCAGTCATCTCTTCTTGATTCCTGACATTCCCTGACACTAGAAAGAGTTCCGCTGAGGTCTCCCATTACACATCACCTCTCCTCCTGTTTCCTCTGAACTCTGGCCTTCACAACGAGAGCCAAAATAAAACCTGACCGCACTCATTGCATAAGACAAAAGGCTTCATGCATGACGGCACTGTGGTGACTTAGTAAGAGGATTTCAAAAACAGGTTTTAGGCTTTTCCCTTTTTTAATCAGTCCCCACTCTTAGCTTGATCTCGTCAGTATGTGGGATGTGCACCACTAGAAGGCGAACCCAAAAAGCTGTTTCAGCAGCAGCTGCAGTAACAGCAGCGACTGGGGGATGCAACCCCAGCCCCACGTTAAACTGTGGAGTTATTATGTAATGGCTGCTGGAGCCGTTGGATGAGGGAGTGAATGAGTCAGTCATTTCCGTGCTGCAGGAGGTGATCTATTATTCAGGTGCTGGTTCCTCTCAAGGTTAATCTCAACTGCTCTGACCTATACCAGAGTTCTTGCCAAGATCTTACATTCAGTGAGGAAACATCAGAAGTGAAAGAGCTCACTGTGTTGAATCAGCAAGCCTCCATATGTTTACAGTTTAGTTGGAACAAAAATATAAATTATTTCTGGTATGTATAAAACTGAGGTTTACTCTACGATGCTTAGGGGCAAATATAGTCATGTGAAAAAACTTGGACATGCCACAACACCTCGTGTGTTTTTCTAACATAATCAGACATATGGATGTTGGAAAACAATTTCATCTATACTGAGATGTTTAAGTAATGAAAAGTGAACAAAAGACCTTTAAAAACATTTTGTAAATTGTAATAAAAACAAATACATTTCTGGAGAGGAAAGAGTTAGGACACCTCCACATATATTCCCACCTGAAATGACACAAACTTCACCCAGGTAAATAACATAAATAACATTGAAGGAGCAAACCACAAGATGCTAAAAGAAGTCTCCAAAAGCCCTAAAATGTCATCAACAGACCTACAGCTGGCTCTCGCTACTGTTGTTAAGAAAGGAAGAGACTGAATAAGTTTAACTTCTATGGGAGGTGTGAGAGGAGCAAACTTTTGCACTCTAAGAAAAACATGAAGACCAGATTAAAGTCTGCCACATAGAATGCAGACAAATACCAGGACTTCTGGACTACTGTTCTCTGGATGGAGTTTAGTACTGAACTGAATTATTCTGACACCATAACAGAGAACATGTTTCTCATAACCCGAAATGCTGCACTGCAAGAAAAAACTCATTCCAGCTGTGAGGTGTGGAGGTGGAGGTTTCATGGTTTGGGGACGCCCTGCTGCAGCAGGACCTGTCCAGCTCACCATCATAGAATCAACCATGAATTTTACCATGCACCAGAGGGTGTAGATGAGGAATATGTGAGACCTTCTGTTAAAACTTTAAGCTGACGCAGAACTGGACCCTGCTACATGACAGTGGCCCAAGACATACCAATAGATCCACCAAGCACTGGCTGAGAATTAAGAAATGAGAAGTCCTGGGCTGAACATGAAAGAAACTCCTCAAACATCTCACAGCCAAAAGTGAGGAGTGACGCAGACTTCCCTCAGAGTGATGTCAGAGACAAGAAGAGTCTCACTGAAAATATTTTTGCCAAAGGTAGCAAGAGTAGCTGTTAGGGGGTAGGTGCTCAAGCGTTTTCTTCAGTTAAACTGCAATTTTTTAGTATAATGTTTTTTCATTATATGTTTTTTTAAATAAATAAAACAAGATTAGCTTTCTGATATTTATCTGAAATTAAAACACTTTATCCAGAGATTTCCAGAGATAAATAAAAAAAGATTAGACTTGATATGTTAATAACTCTTTTGAAAGAACTACAAAATTTATTAAAGTGTCTTTATTCACCTGATTGTATGTGTATATGGCTAAATTTTGACTTGATGGTTGTTGCCTATATTCCTCAACTTGCTTTTGAAAAAACAAGTAAGCCACAACATGTTAAAGTGATCCTGTAATATAACCTGGACTGGTAAACATTTATTTTATTTAGCCATGTTATTTGAAAAAAAAACAACATTTTTTCTAAGTGTCAAATAAATATATAAAAATAAGTTTCCGCTTCAGAAACCAGAGTAGTTTTCTACTGCCATTCTCCTCCTCCATTTCTACTGGACCTACCAGGGTTAAAAACAAATCTGCAAAAAACAAATCCAAAGAAAAACATTTCTGCCCCAGAGCAAAGGAACTGCTAGGGAGGTACAACCTTTTGGTTTTGAACTGAACCATCATGGTGGAGCTTTAGGTAGGGAGCATGCTAAGAATTTCAGATTGAAAAATACTGTTACATTTCAGCCATCATTTTTAAACTCTAAAGCTCATATTTTTCACTTCATCTGTGATAGTTTTTAAATCACAAACCTCAATGGTGGAAACAATTAAAAGATACATTTTTGGGTATGAAACCATTAACAAGAACCACATCTTTAAGTACCATCATCTTGAATTGGTTTTTTAGTTTGTTGTGTTGTGTCATAAAAACTTCATTGTACTCTAATTATTCATCCTTTTCCTTCGGTTTATTTTTTCCATTGTTTAAATTTTAATTCATTCAACCACACTGTTCCTTGTGTGACTACTTCACAAACTGTCACCAAGATATTCAGTGTGTTATAGTTGTGTTGTGTCAGTTTATAGAGTAACTTGCTAGAGTCCAGCCATCACACACAATGACAGCAAAACATCACAAGGGACCATTGTGTTAATTACCCAGAACTGTTTTTAACCTATGTTGGTCTATAAATAACCAAGGGGACAAGCTTGTGGTAAATTTCAGGGGATTTTTATAAGACTCTGCTTCTCTTATTGCTGCTGTTATTAATCCTTAAAGCAGACCCAGGCCAAGGTTGTATGGGGTCTAAAAACTACGTGATACTGGTGGAGGAAAACGTTTCCTGACTCGCTCCTCCAAAACGCCCCAAAGTGACTCAATAATATTTAGATCTGGTGACTGTGCATGACATGGAAGATGTTCAACTTCACTTTCATGTTCATCAAACCAATCTTTCACCAGTCTTGCTGTGTGTATTGGTGCATTGTCATCCTGATACACAGCACCGCCTTCAGGATACAATGTTTGAACCATTGGATGCACATGGTCCTCAAGAATGGTTCGGTAGTCCTTGGCAGTGACGCGCCCATCTAGCACAAGTATT
>JAHUTJ010058033.1:0-29323 GCA_036250325.1 Characodon lateralis | reverse complement strand
CACCTATGGCCATGAACTTTGGGTCATGACCGAAAGAACGAGATCCTGGATACAAGCGGCTGAAATGAGCTTCCTCCGTAGGGTGGCCGGGCACTCCCTTAGAGATAGGGTGAGGAGCTCGGCCATCAAGGAGGGGCTCGGAGTAGAGCCGCTGCTCCTCCACATCGAGAGGAGCCAGTTGAGGTGGCTCGGGCATCTTTACCGGATGCCTCCTGGACGCCTCCCTCAGGAGGTGTTCCAGGCACGTCCCACCAGGAGGAGGCCCAGGGGATGGGCCAGGACACGCTGGAGGGACTATGTCTCTCAGCTGGCCTGGGAACGCCTTGGGCTCCCCCCTGAGGAGCTGGAGGAGGTGTCTGGGGAGAGGGACGTCTGGGCGTCTCTTCTGAGTCTGCTGCCCCCGCGACCCGGTCCCAGATAAAGCGGAAGACGACGAGTACGAGTATGAGTTTGACACATATAACATATGATCTTTATGAGTTTATGCAGCAGTTGTCATGAAAATGATCCATTGTCTTCTGTATTTTAAACCTAAAACTTGCAGTTTATAGCAGAAGATAGAAGTGAGGGGTGTGACATGTTAGACTAAAACGTTTGTTGTGATAGGTAACCTTTGGTTGTGGGCTTGAATCAGAGGTCTGTGGTCGTTCAGTGTCACAGTCACCCCATCCTTCAGTTTTCTGACAACTAAAGACAAATATCAACCAATGTTTAATATTTCTGGGGGAAGGTCATGCAGTGTGACATTGATTTTGGTCCTCTTTTCCCCAGCCGCTTCTACCTACTGTATGTCTCCTTTCCCTCAGCCTCCACTCCTTCTCATCAGTGTCTGACCTTTCTGATGCGATTCTGCTGCAGCCACAAGTTGTGCAGTCTGGCATCTTCTTTCGAGACAGTAGTTACTATCATATCGAGCTTGTGTAGTATGGCGTCTTTTAAGTCCTGCACAATTTGAATTTGCACAATGTGGGCTGGACATTAGAGACTGGGATCAGGATTCAGCGAGCTTAAACCTGCATCCAGAGCGACAACAGAATGATTTAGATCAAAGCATATTCACATGTTAGATATAGAATGGCTCAGTCACAGTCCAGACCTAAACCTAAATGAGAACCTGTGGCAAGGCAATAGAATCGCAATAAAATATACTGAAGTTTGCAGTTGTGGTGTGACAAAATGTGAAAAGGTGTGTGAGAATATTTTGTACGGTACTATATGTCTGACTGGACCAAACAAGTATTACAAACAGTATTATCACATGCAATAAGTACTTTACAAACAACAAACTAGGTTTATAAAAAAACAAACAAAGGTAAGTTAAAACAAGAAAATGAAGGAAGAAAAAATATTCAATAAACACATAAATAATGAAGCCCTTTTCCTGAAGGTCAAATTTTTTAAGTCTATAGCACCAGTGCCAAGCAATATGTTGTTTTACAGTAGATGTAATCATGCATTTTATAAGTATCTACGAAGCCAATGAGGTTTTCTGGCATTTCTACTTACTTTGGTTGAACCAGTCATAATGTTCACCAACGGCCTTATCACATAAAGTTCAGCACAGGGTCAGAACAAGGGCAAAATCCCCAAGAGCTACATCAGAGACTTTTCATTTAACATGCAAAATGTTAAAGTTCATGGCGGTACAGTGAAAAAGATTTAACAAGCATGGCCTGTTTGGAATGATTACCACAAGGTACTTTCCTTCAAAAAGAACATGGTGGCATGAAGTAGTACTAATGTTGAATATATGCAGTAGTACAACATTTTTTGAAGTACAACATTTTTTACTGCATCTAGAGAACTTGAATTCTTTTTGAAAGAATCTGTGGTTCTTAAGCACAAGAAAAGGAAAAAATGTCATGTTTTCCATGCATTTAAGAAATCTTTGACCAAAGGTTAAATACCAAACTCTGCCAAGCTTACTATAACATGTATTTTTCTCTAAAAGACTATAAACTTTGTTTTCTTTCCTATTCAGAACTCCATCAGACACAACCTGTCCCTGCACAGCCGCTTCATGCGCTTACAGAACGAGGGGACAGGAAAAAGCTCCTGGTGGATGCTTAATCCTGAAGGAGGAAAGAATGGAAAGTCACCTCGACGCAGAGCTGTCTCCATGGACAACAACAACAAGTTTGTCAAGAGCAGAGGAAGAGCCACTAAGAAAAAGGTAGAAGGTCTTCGAAGAACAATATAACTCCATGTGCCATGTCAGCTTGTATCCCTGTTTACAACACATTGGTAGTAATAACAGCCTGTGGGAGCTTTTCATGCCTTTTTCTGTCCTTAGATGTCTTTACAGGAAGCCATCGAGGGGGAAGGAAGCAGCCCTAGCTCTCAGTACTCTAACTGGCTGGGAAGCCCAAACTCCCACAACAATGAAGACTTTGAAGCCTGGAGCTCCTTCAGAACACGTACCAGCTCCGACGCCAGCACTCTAAGTGGACGCCGTTCACCATTCCCTTTGGAGCAGGAGGATCTTGTGGAGGCTGACGGACACATGTTGTTTCCCGCAGCGTCCGGGACCAAGATAACCTCCGCCCTTCCCAGCCTGTCAGAGGTGTCCGGATCCATGTGCCAGCATGGGTCAGAACGGGTCATGGAGAGTTTGCTGGATAACCTCCACCTGCTGTCTCCCAAAGCCCCCCAGCTAGGCTCAGACTCTCCACATTCCTCAAACACTGCCAGGCTTCATTGCACCTCATATAGCTCTTCTGGCTTGAGCCAGGACTTCAATAAGTCAATGTACAGCCAGGTTAGGCTGAACTCCCTGTCCCCTGTTCCCATGCAAACACTTCCAGAGAACAAGCCTGGCTTCGGAGTTTATGAGAACCAGTATATCTCTCCAGCAGGGCTCTTCAAAGAGCTACTGACCGCTGATGCAGGCACCAGTAGGAACATAGTGCCTTCCAGTGACAGAAGAATGTCTGACACTGGAAGGGTAAGTGGTCTCATGTCCGCTTACAGCAGTCACAACCACATAGGGGGTCATACTGGTATTAAAATGATAATCCCCCCTCAGAGTCACACAGGACTACATGTAAACCCACAAACTATACAAAGCCATGGTCCTGCTCCCTCAAGAGACTTGAATACTTGTAATATTATACCCCTGACTAGTCTGACTAGTCTCTCAGGGGCCCCTCAACGACTGAACAGGCTGAGGACATGCATGCAGCCTCCTCAAGGACATCCAGCACACACTAATGACTTTTCAGCAAGCTACACCAACAGCTACATGGAACTAAACTCAGTCCAACCTCACAGCCATCATCAGGAACGGTTGCCAAGTGACCTGGACAACATGTCCATCGAGAAGTTGGAATGTGACCTGGAGACAGTCCTCCATGAAACCCTGATGGACGGTGGGGCTCTAGACTTCAATTTTGACCCCGCAGCTGGACCTCATGGGTTTCCCCAGAGGGTAAAGAACACCACGCACAGCTGGGTGTCAGGTTAGGATGCTTAAGAGGAAGAGAAGGAGGTGGAATTAGCTCCATCTTGGTTGGCAGCACGCAAGAGAAATGTGTAAATAAAACAAAATCATCATTTTCTACACAAAATTACTATGAAAAGCATGTCTCTATTGTAGATGTAGCTTACCACTGTCAGTGGCTTACCACTGTGAATATGTGTATGAATGGGTGAATGACTGATTGTAGTGTCAAGCGCTTTGGGGTCTCTGGGGACTTGATTAAGCGCTATTCAGGTTCAGGCCATTTACCATTTACCATAGATCATTGCAGAACTATTTGGAAGACATCCCTGCATAAGCCAAGAAATAAGTCTTATGTACAAATATTAGTTGAAAATGAAAACAGATATAGTTTATTTTTACACTGTTACATACAAAAAGTCTGAAGAAAACACCTGGCCATATAAGTCATTTTCATAAAATGAATGATTTGTTTTCAATCTGAGCAACACTGATTTAGAGTGATCTGTTCAGCAGTTGTTTGTCCAGTAATAAGAACTTCAGGGACTTTGATGCAAATACAGGAAACAAAAGTGCGGAGTTTAAGGTTTCATCAAAAGGACTTGAAAATGTTATTCTAAATAAAATCTTTCTGGATATGATTGACCAATAGATGATGGTGGAATTTAGCTGTACATCTAAAAATGTTAAGTATCCAGATGTGCAGAGAGGTAACGTTATTATTGGGTAATTGCTGCAACATATGTGGCATCTCAAAGCATCTCAAAGCTGTGGCACTCATGCCACACACTTTTTGACATAGCTGGAAATCAAATTACATATTTTACACTAACAGTAGCAGAGAAGGGTAAAGCTTGAGTGTTCTTCAATTAAAACTATGTGTCTTTGTGAGCCATTTAAAAGCAAGGCAGGTACGGGGGTAAGTGGTGTTTAACAGATGAGGTGGAGGTTTATTCTAATCAGAGCCTGCAGGAAGTTGACGACCGGCTCAATGATTTTTTTGCCATGACCCAAGTGTAAAGTGGGGACATGGACTACCCATACTATGGAAGCACATGCACTGGATAGGGGAATATTGTTAATATTATTTAGGACCCCCTGTTGCAGATACTTTACAACCTTCATTGAGGGAAACAACAAATTCGCGAGTCTTTGGAAAGCCAGTTACCAGCAGCAGAACCTGTTTTTTTGAAACAGCCAAGCAGGAGCAGAATATCTGAAATCACCTCAGCATTTACATTCTGTATGAAGGTATTTCTATAATCATTTTCTTGGATTATAGATGGTAGATTCCTCCTTGTACCGAGCTGCTGTGTAAATGTATGTGAATATGCTGTGTACAAAAGAATGAGTTGTATTAGAGTTGCTGTTTTTTCATTTATATCAAACTTCTCACAACAAAGAATATCACAGAAACAGAAGAAATACCACCCTGTATGTATTATATATTTTTTTAAAGTTACATATCTTTCAACCAATTGTGACTGTTATTCTTATATGTTTATTAATGTTTTTATGTAGTAAATAATACATTTTGTTTTTTCTCAATAATGGTTATCTTGCTAATAGGCCTTCTTAGACAAACTGTGGATTTAAATTTAATTCCAACATTTTAATGTCTTTCTAAAGAAATGAAGGTTTTTAAAAGGCTAATGATGGAATGCCTGTTTCATATAGTGAGAAAAAAGATGTTTATGATGGGATGGTCATATTCATAAAACTAGATAAGGCTCACCATTGTTCAATCATCATAATAAAGGATGCAGTGCTGATTAAATGTTGCACCAAATACTTGCTCAGCTAAACCTGAAGTTGAATGCCTCTCCTCTGTGCCTTCACTGTCTTACAGACGTTAAATCTTGTAAAGGCTGTAATTTCATTGGTGTTTGTGTTTTGTATATGAGTTCTAGCAACAGTACTTCTCACTTAACTGGAACATAGTTAAATATGTATCAGACAGGTTGTTTACATATATTTCAGTCCAAACTATAGAAATGCATATATGACCATCATACCTCGAAATGTTTTACCTCTGAAGTACTGAAGAGATTTTACAGCTGTATCCTCAATAAGTCAGGTTCTGACTTTGCACTCATTTTTCACTTATTGTATTGAAAAATTGCATGGTTTTCTGTCTTATTTTTTGATTATGAGATTTAAGTTACATTTTTGCTAGAGTTGAGGCATCATGGTATTTATTCTGCTTATAGGATTATAGCCATCAACATTTAATAAATACTTTGTGGTGTAATAACTTAAAATCAATTGTCATTTGGTGTGAAATCATGCATTTCTATTGATCTTCAACCTGTTGAAAGGTGTCTTGTTAAATTTGGAACTATTTAACAAAACTTCACTCAAGATTTGTTGAAACCTTTAACATTCATTAAGGTAAAGAAAGATTTTAAGATGTAATCTTTAACAATGTTTTATTTGGAGGCAATTAATGTAAACATTTTAAAGCCTCTACATTCAGTTATCTTTGAAAGATTGATGTTTTTGTTTATATCATTCCATATTTAAACCCCTCTTGCTAATAAATGAAAAAAATAAATCCATCTGTGTCTGTCTTTATTATAAAACACTAACATTTTTGATGCTGTGTAAGTATGGTCTCTTTGCACCACTGTATCCATTGAGTATGGAAAATGATTTGCATTTCTGGACTTCATTCCCTATCATGCCAGAATTTATATCCATCTGTCCATGTGTTTGCCCACCATCCATCCATCCATCCATCCATCCATCCATCCATCCATCCATCCATCCATCCATCCATCCATCCATCCATCCATCCATCCATCCATCCATCCATCCATCCATCCATCCATCCATCCATCCATCTATCCATCCACCCTATTTTTATAGTCTGGTCTCTGCAGGTTCAATGGTTAAATCCTGACCACTGGGGAAATTGCATTTAAGTGGTCTAAAAGGAACTGAAAACTAGAAGTCTGAAATATTGATATGAAATATGTGCAGAAATTTTTAATATGCAACATTTATCCTATGCAGACTGTTGCAAAAAAGCACAAGAAGTGATATTTGCATACGCACATCCTCTCTGCATGACTCCTTTCCCACCACTGTGCAGTGCGCAGGTTGTAGGTTAAAAGGCCATGGACCCTATGGCTAAACTGGTGTACCATCAAATCAGTCTCCACAATGTAAAAAAAGGCAAAAAGTGAATTCTGAGTGTTAAAGCCAGTTTTTTTTCCAGGTCTTGTTTTAATAATATTGTTTGCTTACCAACCTTAAGATATTTGCAGTGAATGTTTAAAAGTGTTAATTAATATATGGCACCGAGGGAAAATGACAAGAACATACATGGTGACAGAGGGGTAAAACACTAATGATTCATGGAACTATAAACACAACAAAGTACTAAAAGTAAAAATAAGATAATGACAAAACAGAGAAAAGATGTGTTTAGTGTTTGAAAACTCTTTGAACATTTTTGAAAACTATGGAAAGTTTGTCTCAGGTGTCTGATATTCCTTTTTGGTCCAAATGTGTGAGACAGTTATGTATCACTCTTACTCAATACATGATTTAGTAATTAGATGAATGAATCTAAACTAGAAAATGCCAGTTTTCTACTTCAGTTCAGCTCTGTCAAAGATAAGATCAGGCTGGTGAGGTGGCAATAGTTTTTTCTTATTTATTTTGAAACACATCATTCACTTTTACAACACATGTGGGTGTCTTTCTCCAGTAACAGCAAACAATTAATGACTAACCTCTCATTAAGTTAAGTAATAAGATATTATTGATTCAAATTCATTAGCTAGTAAAAACTAATTATGCTTCATCTAAGCTGCTTACAAATAGTTATCAACCCACATCAGGTAGCAAGTAAAAAGGTTTTGGCTCCTCCATGAATTTTGATCATTAAGGTGGGAACATTTTCATACCTTCCTACTGTGACTTTTAAAAATGCTGGTTGTGTAGGAGATGAGATCTTTACTCTAGGATCTTTTTCAAAAGTTAGTTCTCTCATGGGAAAACAACACATATTCTCACATGTGCAAAACCACATGTGAGAATATGCGATCAGAGGCGTAAATGAAAAACCATATGTGCTTGTATATAGGAAAGAGAAAACACGGGGGCAACTCTTGCACCTTTTCCCGGACGTGTTGCACTTAAGCAAATCATATTGTGCCTTAACAGGTTACATACATGTGTAAAAAAACGTGCTTGACATTTCAATTCAATTCAGTTTTATTTATATAGCGCCAATTCACAACACATATCGTCTTAAGGCACTTCACATGTGAAGTTTATATTGTGTTGTAACATGTAAACACATGTGTTTGACATCTGGAAGATTTAACATGTGAAACAATGTCTTGAACCCTTTCACATGTAAAGCTTTTCTCCATGTGTTTCACATGTGCAAATTATATTGTGTAATAACTTTCGAACACTTCGGAAAACCTTCAACATGTGAAACAAACATGGCAAACCCTTCCATATATGAAATGTTAGGCCACATATTTCATATGTGGAAATAGTAATGTGTCACAACATGTGAAATACATGCGAGAAAACCTTTTACATGTGAAAAAGTTCCCACATTAAGAAAAGATGCTTTTCACATGTTACATATTTCACATGTGATTAGATAGGATAAACATGCCAAGCTCTTTTGTTTTTCTCTGAGGAGTTTGTCAGTAAGGCAGTAAATGTGTGACAATTCCCCACTACTGCAGTCTGACAACTGTTGCTTCATATACAGGATTGTGGTTGTAGATGTGGTCTGGCTGTGTATTACCGCAGAAATGTAATTACCAGTTCCAATGACCCCCACAAACAAGCCAAGTGTCTACTACAATTGACTGATTCATTTCACTGTCCATTGTTGATTCATAGTGCTATACGAAATTGAATACATAAGAGGTGACTGAAGTAGTTGCAGGAAGGCTGGAAATAATAAAATTCTGTTGTTTTAATCTTGCTTGCGCACACCTGGTTGAATGACTGTGTTGGCTAAAGCCTCCATATTGTACTGCTGCGAAGTGTCATTCTGACCAGGCAAGCACTTCCTTTGACTCATACTGAGACCTTCACAGCTTCTGACTCCTCTGTGGACACAAAGGTTTGTCGGCTTCTTAATCACACAGTGATTGGCTGGGTGCTAAATGTTAAATATTGGTGACAAGACTGACAAGTAATATGACATTTCTGGCCAATTCAGAGGAACAAAAGAAAAAGAATACGTGACTTTAGCACTTGTAGCTGGTAAGTCAGGAGGTTTCATATATTTACAGTCATGTAAATCAACTCTACCTCTAAATGTAACATGTAACGAAACACCTTATTAATAGTAAATAGCATCAAACCTAAAAGGGCATGTTTTAGTGGTCAAGCAGATGTGAAATTCAGAAGAAATTGTTTAAATATAGACCACAGGATATATATTTACATTTATGTATGGTGCAAGTCAATGAAATTAGGCACAAATGGCCATAATGGTAACTATACAAATTTTCCAGTTTGAGGTATGTTGATTATTTTATATATGCTGTTGTTGCTGGAGCAGGACTAAACTGAACTACAGCATGGTTCTGTACCATCACTGTTGTTCCATCATATTATTTTTAATTCATTTTAATGATGCAAATTTGCATTCAGATGTTGTTTGTTAACCGACTGCATGATGGCAGCAAAGTGTGCCATTGTGTGTGGAATAACCAATCAACAGGCACCTCAGTTGCATTAGATGTGACACCATTAAAGGCAAATTCTTTGGAGAATTAAAGGAATTAAAGCATTACAACATTTTACTCTGTTTACTGAGTTATTCTGACCTGAAATCTTAGTGCATGCTTCACACAGGAGGATCATTGGTGGTGCGCCACCTGATGGCTTCATTACTAGTACAAATAATTGCCCAATGTAAAAACAATGGTTTAAAGCTTTGTAAAATAGGGTTGGCAAAAAGCACTATGATGTTTTTGAGTTGTTTTAAGACAGCAAATGTATACAGTCCCCTCTCGGACTTCACAGTAACTTCAGTTCCTAGAACCAACTAATCTGGATTTATACTAAAGACGACACCGGGAGTACAGTATGATAGGAACTGCTTATAGGCTATTTACAAAGCCCTATTTCAGAAATCCTGAACTATCCCTTTAACAACTGGTTTCCCATGCAGGATAAACTGGTACATGCAGACTTTTGTGTAATCAACCAACCTTTGCAGTGATGACATTAGTTTTAAGAATTTATAAACCAGCATTCACATAAATAGTTATTTTATAAGGATTGGAGTAGTTGGTGCAGATAAGATAGTTACTTATCTACAGGTCTTTGGTTCCCAAAAAAGGGAGGAATAAAACTGAACTTTAAGCAAGTTTTGTTGATTTTGTGTAATGAACTGAATGGGGGAACATGACTGGGCAACATCTTCAAATTGAGTGAATAATTTCCTGTTGTACAAAAAGAGCTCCTCTGTTCTCATTTTGGTTCTCTGTGTAATTGTGAGCTAAGCTGATTACGTATTGTTACATTTTATTTCACTTTTACATTTTATTAAGAATTACTGTATTCCCCCCTTAATTTACTTTTAAAGATCTCAAAGATGATACCAGTTGTAGGAAATATGGTAAGTATATTAGTCATGTTGTAAAGACTGCTAGGTACTTTACCATTAGGGTTAGAGAATTATTTAGAGTTTGAGAAGTATTCAGGTCTAATTTTCTTCTAAAGATCAAATGGAAAAATTGGAGGAAATCAGGTCACACATCGATTCTTACTTGTCTTTTGTAAGACCTGGGAAACTTGATGGTTTCTGTGATAGCAGGTTCATTTCCTGTTTGAAATGACGCCACACTGCAGCTCTGCAGGCAGGGGCTGTAGGTGTGTGCCTGGGTAGAGTGCCTCCAATACTCAGTGTAACAGGGCATGTAAGAATAAACAACTGATCTTTAATAGGCCATCTATTTGCAAACAGCAGTAGCCCAATTGAAATAGAATGACATTATTAAAATTGTACCACAAATGAGTAACTGTGAGATCTAACAGCTGTGGAGGGATTGCTGCATTGAAGTTCTAGATGAACAGCCAGGATTAACACAAAGCAAAAGTATTCACATCCTTTCGACTTTTTGTCAAATTACAACCACAAACCTTATTGTGTTTCATTGAGATTTTATGTGCTAGACCAACGCACAGTAGTGCATAATTGTGAAGTGGAAGGAAAAAGATACAAGGTTTTCAAACTGTTTATATATTTAAATCTTAAATGTGTGGTGTGCATTTATGTCCAGCCCCCCTGAGTCAGAACTCTATAGAAGTACAGTTCACTGCAGCTACAAGTCTTTTAGCAGCATGTCTCCAGCCACTTTGCACATATAGAAACTAACATTTTTGCTCGTTCTTCTTTGCAGAACACCTGAAGCTCAGGCAGACTAGCTTCAGTGATGTTAATTTCATGTCCTGCTACAGGCTGAATTTGGTCAGGACTTTAACGGGGCCATTTTAATACATAAATACACTATAATCTTAACTGCTCCAGTGTAGCTCTGGTTGTATGTTTAGGGTTGTTTCCAGCTAGAAAGTGAACCACCACCCCAATCTCTAGTATTTTGTAGTCTCTAACAGGTTTTCTTTCAAGATTGCCCCAAATTTAGCTGCACATATTTTCCCATCAACTCTTAAAAGCTTCCCTATCTCTGTTGAAAAAAAAAACATCCCCTCAGGATGCTGCTTCCACCACCACGTTTCACGGTAGAGATGGTGTGTTGAGGGTACTTTCAATATTTCTGCCACACACATGTAGGCCAAAAAGTTTTTTTGGTAAAACTTTGGTCACCTTCTTCCAGTTTGCTGTCCTCCCCATGGCTTGTGTCAACCAATAAATGACTTTGTTGCAACAATGGCTTTCTTCTTGTCACTCTTTCATCAAAGCTAGATTTATGGTTTTGCATGATTAATTGGTGTCCTCTGAACAGATTCTCCAACCTGAGCAGTAGATCTCTGCAGCTTAGGTAACTTCCTAAGGCAATAGAATTTTACTCGGAAGAAACAGAGTATAGGGAGCTGAATAGAAAATGCGCTTTTCAGATTTTTAATGGAAAAACTCTTTCCTCCACTTTACAAACATATGCTATTTCAAGTTGTTCTATCACTTAAAAGCCCAAAATAATACAGGGTTAAAGTTCTAGACTCTTACTCTTGTCTCCTATAGTAAACTGTAACAGTAATGTTACTCTGTAAAACAACATATCATTTAACAGATTTGTTTCACATAATTGATCTCATAACAGACATGATTCCTGCTGTTTCCACCCTGTTTGTTCTCCTAATTACCTCATGCAAAAGTTACAAGGGATTCTATTAATATCAACATGGAGTGGAGGATGACTGATTATAACGTATATGATAGCTGATTGAGATTATCCTTGCTATTCATCTGTAAATGAAATAACCCTTTTTAGTGATAGTTTCTCTATTAAATAGAAACTACCTGGAGGAAACAGCAAGCTGAGTTTGGGTTAATTTATCTGTGTGCTTCAAGCACAGAATCTGGAAATTAGGAGCTTTGGATAATTGGACCTTCACTAATATAAAACACCAGATGCAGTGGCACACCCGGGATCAGAGATGCGGTTGCATGTCGCCACCTCTCCAGAGGAGTCTAAGGTAAATATTCATTTGTGATGAGATGAGCGTGGCAGCAGCCTGCTGATCCGTCAGTTCACATAATCCTTACACAGGAAGCAGCAAAAATCAGGTTGTGGCTGCAAACAGCTCTGGTACCTCTGGTAATAACTCAATGCTGGATCTCCACTCAAGATGACAGCGTCGTGGGTGGCTGCAAGTTGAAAAAAACCACATAGATAATATGCTCTTATTCAAGGAAGTAGTGGCACTCTTTAACCATAAAGCTGTGCATGAGATGCATGAGATGAAGCAAATAACATTATTTTTAGCATAAAGAAACAATAAACTGTAAAAAAAAAAAAAAAAAAAAAAAGGTGGTGCTACAGATAAGAGTTGGTCCAGTGAGAACATTGACATTATAAATCTGATGAATTTATGAAGACTGATGAAAGCTACAGATATTGTTCAGCAGATTGTATCTTATTGAGGTAAAGGAACCTGTTGCAGGAACTGAAGGATGAGACTGAGTTTCTCTTTAGAGTTTTCTGCTCAGAGCTTGTGGCAGAAAATATTTCCACAGCTTATTTTTTCTGCTGCATACTCATTATGACAGGATGTGATGCACTTCTCTTCATCTCTGCCTTTGATGGCTCTGTTAATGTACCATAAATTTAGTTCACCTGCGTCAGTGCCACATGCCCACATGCCGTGTTTTGGTAGCACTGCACGTTGTTCTAACCTTTACTTTTCATGCGTGCTAAGTCTTGTATGTTCTTCAGCCATTTTTACGAGAAAAAATAATACAAATCATGATTTTGTTAAAATGTGAAATCAAATTCTACCCCCTTTTGCATATGCTGTTAAAATAAAAATATTAATAATAATAATAATAATAATATTGTTCAGTTTTTACTAATGCTCAGAAACCTGATGACAATGAATTACATTAATACAATTTATCTGCACTTTAAGTAAAGATTTGTATTGAAAAAGATAAACCCTTCCATCTTAAATGTAGTGGGGGCATTAAATACTAAAAGCAGGTGTCATAAAAGTTACTGTGAACGCTCAAATTATTCACTATTTTATGTTGACTTTTCAAACTCTTAAAACGCGGACCCAGTGTCCTGCCAGGGGTTTACGCTACCATTCTGTAACTCAGGCGCTCCCTCTGTAGGACAAAGACAGGAAACATAGAAGACAAATTAAAGCATGACTTTTTTGGCATTTGGGTTTAAATAAATAAAAGCTAGGCAGGAAAAGGCAGCCCCCCTTAGTTATTTGAAGTTCTCCCCTAGTAAAGAACCATGCTGCTTGATATCAAATTCATCTTTTATTGAGGTAGCATTACTTCAGAGTGCACTTTTTAGAAAAACCCAACCTTTAATGTGAGTACTTTTCTTCAGATTCAAAATTATTTTAACAAAATCACCAAAGATGCAGTGAATGAACAAAAGAGAAATCTAAATCAAATCAATATTTGGTGTGACCACCCTTGCCTTCAAAACAGCATCAATTCTTCTAGGTAGACTTGCACACAGTTTTTGAAGGAACTCGGCTGGTAGGTTGTTTCAAACATCTTGGAGAACTAACCACAGATCTTCTGTGGATGTAGGCTTTCTCACATCCTTCTGTCTCTTCATGTAATCCCAGACACACTTGATGATGTTGAGAACAGGGCTCTGTGGGGGCCATATCATTACCTCCAGTAAGTCTTGTTCTTCTTTACGCTGAAGATAGTTCTTAATGACTTTGGCTGTTGGTTTGGGTATGCTCACTTAGCATTTTGTAAATTGACAAAAATAAACAACCATCATTTATATTTCTGAAAGCATTCTTTGTTTGCAGCATTTTTTCACACCTGCATTAAACGTTTGCACAGTATTTTATATAATTATTTTGAAAATATTGATAAAATATTGATAATCTAAGGATTTCATTCCAATACCTAATGGTCCACAGACCAACACTGACTCAGCACCAAACTGCAGCAAAACCCAAAAGCAGTGAAAAAAAAACGAGGAGGGAAAAATGTCTGTGGCTTTGAATGGAAAACCATTTCTGTTTTTTGGGGATCTACACAAGAAAGAAAAATAGTAGACAAGATAGAAAATGAAGTCTGGAAATACTGATATTTTTCCTGGAAAATACTGAAATCATATTCCATACTTTTCTAGTCTGCAAAACCTGTTTTATGTTTACAAGCTGAAATGAGATGTTGATTTAGTTGTTATCATGTCTCATGTTTTTTACTGTCTATTATAAATAAAGAGAATGACTCAATAAGTTCTCATTTCTGTCTGCACATTTTATTTCTTGTTTGAGACTTATTGTCTTATTCTTATCTTGAGGTAAACATATGTGTCGAGTGATTGTCTTGTACAAAAGCAGTGAGCAACGCAAGAGTCCAGTAGAAATACTGGTTTATTTGTGAGAACACAGAGACTGTTGCAGTGGATAACCTTTATTGGTAACAGTTTGGTTACACAACATATTGCACCTGTAGTGGTTGAATAAATAATCAGAAGTGACTTATCTAAAAGAATATAAGGACAATGTATAATTTAGGTAACAAAACTAAGCAGGCAGCAAAAGAGGTATAACAAAATGAAAGAAACCTACAGATACAGTTCTTAGTTAAAAAGGCAACAAGTGAGAAAAGTACCGATTGAAAAAAACAGACACAGTAAAACAAGGAAAATGAAAATTACTACACACATTGTGCATATTAATACATGTACTTGTAAATACTGTAAAACATATTTCATTAAAAAGTAGCAGAATCATTAGAGTGAGCTATTGCTATACAAAATATGACACTTTAGTCAGGGTTTGTTCTCTTATTAAATCAGATATGATATTATCATTATAGCACTTCTAAAGTTCGAATTTTTCTGACTTTAGATCACATGAACAAACAACATTAAAACAAACACTGAAGGAGTCTTTGTGTTCCAGTTACTCTAGAAGGGGAATAACAATCAATACTTACAGTGCCCTGCAAAAATATTCACCACCCCTGAACTTTTCTACATTTTGTTATGTTACAACCACAACCTTCAATATATTTTCTAAGGATATTTCTGTGATAGACCAACACAAAAAAGTGCATAATTGTGGAAGGAAAACGATCTGAAAGCGTTCAGCCTCATTTACTGTGCTACCCCCTAAAAATTCCAGTGCAACTAGTTGTCTTCAGAAGTCAATCTATTTGTAAACAGAGTCTAGCAGTGTTGTAATTCATTCTCAGTATAAACCCAGTTGTTCTGTGTAGACCTCAGAGGTTTGTTGGAAAAGACAAACTGCATCATGACCAAAGAACACAGAAGACAGGTTGTAGATAAAGTTGTGAGCAGTTAGGTTTCTAAAAACAATATCCTAAGCTTTACACTTCTCACAGAGCTCTGTCCTTCATTTAAAAATGAAAAGGGTATGGCACAACTTTAAAACTACCAAGACATGGTCTTCCACCTAAATTGACAGCCCAGACCAGGAGACTGTTAATCAGAGGAACAGCAAAGAGACCAGTGGAACTCTGGAAGAGCTGCACAAATTCACAGCTGACGTGGGAGAATCCGTCGACTATTACCTATGCACTTTACAAAACCAGCCTTTATAGAAGAGTGGAAATAATAAAGCTAATGTTGTAAGGAAATCATATGAAGTCCTGTCTGTATATTGCCACAAGCCATGTCATATGTAAGACAGTGCTGTGTCCACCTGAGACCAAAACTGAACAGTTGTTGGCTTCCATGAAAAACTCTCCGTGTGGCAAAAAAACAACACTGAATATCACCTTGATATCATCATCCCCTCAGTGAAACATGGTGGTGGCAGAGCCATGCTGTGGTGAGGCTTTAGGTCAGCAGGAGAAAAGACTTGAGACAGGGATACAGGTTCAACTTCCAGCAGGACAATGAAATCCAAGCCTGCTCATGTGTTGGTACAGACCAGCCAAAGAATCCGTGGCAAGACATGAACATTGCTCTTACGAGATGCTCTCCATCCTTTCCAACTGAACCTGAGCTACTTTAAAAAGAATAAGATTTGTAGATGTCTAAAACTGGTAGAAACACACCCCGAAAGATTGCAGCCGTGATTGCAGCAAGACGTGGTTCTACAAAGTGCTGACCCAGAGGGGCTGAATATAAATGCACTACTTTGTGCTGTTCTGTCACATAAAATACCTGCTAAATACATTTAAGCTTGTGGGTTGCAACATGATCATACTTCTGCAAGGCACTGCATGTGGATTGATTTAATGGAAGTCTCATGTCAAAATCTCATGTCAGGGTCCAGAGTACAGCAGCTACTGAAGGTATTAGAGAGGCCTAATGCCAGCAAAAAAAGGCAGTGTTTGAGCAGGTGTTTAAAAGCCAGAACATCCAGCTGAACAGACAGGTTTGGGTATTGAATTCACTGTTAAGCAACATAAAAAATGATTAGTTGCTTTCACTTTATACTGACTTCATATCACAAACAGTCTAACGTAAGATCTACTCCCTTATACAGATTTGGACACATAAACAATATAAGCAACGACAGCTTCACTCTATGAGTCAGCAGTTTTATTTAGACATTTATGGTAAGTACACTCTGTTTTTTCTTTAAATTATAAATTACAAAACCCACTAAATTATCTTTTTTTTTCTTAGTAAAATATTTGTATTTAGATAGCACTTATTGACATAAGAAGTCAAAACTGATTGATACTTATTTTTTATTTATCATCTTGGGAGAAAATGATCCGTTCCTTTATAATGTCATTCAATCTTCTCTTGTCTGCTCTACCTGCATTATCTCTGTGTAACACTGGTGTTTAAGGTAGAGTGGTGACAGAGAAGTCTGTTAAATAAATTGTACATTTTCAGGTTTTTTTCTTTTAGTCTTCTTGAATTACACAAGCTCTGCTCTGTCTGAAATAATATATAAAAATAAATTAAAACCTCCCACACTGAAGCATCCTTCAACCAGCAAATATCCTGAAATGTCCATTGAGTTGATATCATGTGAAACTGGAGGTTCATGGATTTAGAAGACCCAAAGCTACAGGAAGTGACATCACCAGTGACAAAACCCAAGGTGCTGGTTTAAACAGGACACTGATTGCAGAACAGATTAGAAGATGCCCTGTAATAGAGGGAAAGTGTGAGTTCAGATATTTCGGATGTGTAGGAGAAGAAATAGGGGTGAAGAAAGAACTCACTGTGATGAACAGCCATGCTGTTCTCCTTCCAGCTGTTGCCCTGGTAAACCCTGCAGGTATAGGTGTAGGGCTTCTCATCAGCCATCGGGGCCCAGGTCAGACGGCACAGATTGGGGGCCACCAGGCTGACATTGCTCCTCCTGCGGTCCTCTGTGGACACATAGATGACGGCGTTTGGGTAGGTGGAGCCCACCAGCCGGCTGTCTTGGCGATACTCACAGTAAGGGCCGGGAACCAAGTCGGTGGCCAGGAACTCGCAGTCTACCCTGACGTTTCTCTCCAGGTACGTCAAACACGTAAACATCTGAGGCCCGCGTGGCGTGAACAGATATGTGTACAGTGAGCTCACTGAAAGAAAGGCAAACCAGATTATTTATTTAAATCCAAGCAGTGAGATTTTCTTGTCAAATCTCCAAACAGAACATATTTTTCTGCAACATTTTTAAGGTTTCATCAGCAATTTCTTTGTTTTTACTTTCTATAATTGATGCAGCAACAATTTAATTTCTTTTGGTGGACTGAAAAATATATGTTCAGTTTAGCTTAACGTTATTCAAAAGGCCACTCAAGTTTGGTGTAGGTAGAATAAAACCAGGATGTATAAAAACAGGCAAGTAGAGTAAAGAGGTATATTGTACAGAAGACCGCTGTGCACCAAGTCTGTAATTTTAAGCACTTCCAATTTCTTCCTTTGATTAAATTTGATTAAAATACCAAACCTAGACAGCTTGTTTTGGCACCTTCTTTTAATCCTTCATTGTTAGGATACTTCCTCTTCAGGATAAAACGGAGCTGCCAGGTAGACGATTACTCACTTTTTTTCTACACTGTAAGAAATTCTGGGTCCATCTAAAGTGACACTTATAAAAATGAAGAGGTTCCTCGGCTCTTAAAAGAGATCTGAAAATGCCCAGGCCATTAGCAAGGGACTTCCAGGAAGCTGCAGTTTAAATCTGACCACATTTAAACACACACATTTACATGAAAGGCATCGTTTTTGAATAATAACTAATAAATAATATCTACGATACTCTTTACAGATGCCATCAACTAAAATAAAGTAAAATAAAACTCACACAAAGTAGTGATTTAGTTAATCTGCAAATGGCCTGGACAATGATTTACTGATAAAATCAAAATAGGTATACAAATTGTAATTATTTGAAATTATTATAATTTAAATTTAATTGGCTTTTCAACAGAGAAGCATCTAAATTGTTGAAATTACTAAATTTACAGTGTCTTGTGAAATTATTTCTACCTCTGTCTTCTCTGTCCCTGCTGAAGAAAACCATCCCCACACCATGATGCCGCCACCACCATGTGTCATTGTGGTTATGATGTGTTTCCTGGTCTTCATTATGCTGTTTGTTCATTATTGTTCTCGAACAAACATCTGAGGCCTTCACAGAACATTTGTATTTATATTGAGATTAAATTAAACACAGATTTTATCTTAATTAGATTTTTTTACTAATAAGTTAATTTTGATGCCTGTAAAATGTTTTCTTCCAGGATTCCCCTGTATTCAGCTCCATCCATCTTCCCTTTCACTCTGATCAGTTCATCTGTGCCTGCTGAAGCAAGGCATTCAACGGCCGAGAGCATGATGCCGCCACCACCGTGTCTTATTGTGGGGATGGTATGTTCAGGATGATGGGCAGTGTTAGTTTCCTACCACACACAGAGTTTTGTACTTACGACAGAGAGTTTAATTTTGGTCTCATCTAACCAGAGCACCTTCCTCTACATGTTTGTGTCCCCAAACCGGCTTGTGACCACCTTTAAACATTACTTCTTATGGCTTTTTTTTTTTGCTACTTTTACATAAAGGCAGACATTGAAGAGGAGACTTCAATGACTCACTAGGAGACTTCAGGTCAAAAAACTGTCCATGGAATAATAACAATAACAATAATAATGACAGTAATACTTAAGATTATTATTATTATTATTATGCTCTCATATGGCAGCGTAACTTGAAACTGTACTTCAATGTTTCGCTGACTAAGCACTGTCTCTCCTTAATTATGTGGATTACATAACCTTTTAGTGAAATTGCTGGAATGAAAGGTTTTCTGCTTTCACCTGAATTTAGATTCCATGCAGATTATTTACACAGATAGATCGTATCTGTTTAAAATGATGATAAACATTTTTTACTTTTTACAGATTTGGCTTGAATGCATGAAGTGACTACAGCGGCCTGCAATCGAAACCCTTTTGCAAATCTACCAACTTTATGTCAGAAATAACATACTGTGAGTTTGATGAGTGTTCATTATTCTGCCAAAGAGGAGGCAAACCGCGACCAGCAGATGCAGCTCCATGGCGATGGATTTCTGTCCGATCAGACTTTCACCACAATCCTGCCGGGCAAATTTTAACATGGCACATAGCGTGAGAAAGTTACCATGCATGCAATGCAATACTTGGTTATTGAAAATAATGGAACAGCGACAATGAAAGGCTAGTAGAAACATATAGACCTACATATTATCATGTAAACCCTAAATGTTGGCCTGACAGTATTGCTGTACCTGCAGCCTAAATGCAGACAGGACTACGCCTATGCGGTCTCATTGCACTGCAGCAAACTGCACAGCTCCCCTCCATGCGCAGTTTGTCCTCTGCAGGTGAAAAAACCCGGCAGCCATGCAGCCATGCCATGCCTTTATCGCATCCAAAACCGCTATAAGATGTCACCTTTTCCTAAAGTCTGACTTATTTAGTCCAGAAGAGGAGCGCGGCTCTCACCTGATGTTTGGTCCCCGAATAGCCTGTGAGTTTTGCTGCTGATGCGCCGCTGTGCGCTGCAGCATCAGCAGGACTCAATGACTGAGTGACTGAGGATGTGGCCTGAGCAGCGTGCCTTCACTTAAACACACAGGCACGCTAATACTAGGGTTAAAATTGTTAAACATCATACTTGTGGTTAAGATTGTTTTCCAAATCATACGGTCGTTGCTGCGGGTTTTTTTGATTGGTGTGAATCGAGACACTCCATGTAAAGTAACCTTCTTAAACATTTAGGTAGTTAAAGCCGGATAGTTTAGTAACAGTGCTGATTAATGTCACTTTCACATGATTAGGCATAGGCCCGTTAATTAATTAGAGGTCGGGGACGCTCAAATTATATTAGTGTCGAGAACAACAACTCCCCCTGCAGGACAAAAACATGAAGAACCGCCGCTAAAACAAAAGTGTCAAACCTGGGTGACATCTAGTGTCTGTTCTTTATAATCTCCGATGACTAAGTCAAAAACTTCATCGAGGATCGAAGATGAACTTTTTATTCTAAATGCATTAAATGCTTTTAATGGACCATTAATACAAATATATCAATGTTAAAAAATACAATTACTTGTCGCTGATGTGTTATAGCGAGTATACAGTACGTCCGCTTAATACATTTTAAACAAATTTTCGCAGAAATTGTTTTTGGATCAATATCTGATAAAGTTCCTATTACCCATTACATCCGAGAATGAATAAATCAATCAATCAGGTACTGTTCTATAAATACTTGATTGATTGATAAAGTGTTGATTGACCATCTTAGAAAAACCACATTGAGCTGGTCTGTAAAATGGCATAACAAAGGATATATTTTCTTTGACACCTGAGGTCCTTTAGGTCCTTTAAAGACATTTATATGTCAGTAATAATACGTGTTTTGCAGTACTGTAATATCACATGGTATTAAAGTCTGTTAATTGCTAACAAAATCTAAACTGCTTCATCAAATATACATTTTATAACCGTTCGTTGCCCTGTCCTGTTCTGTGCTTCCTGTCTCATCTCCGTGTGCAAGACTATTTTTGTGAGTTTTCTTTGTTTTTACCATTAAAGTACTTAACTTAACTTGGCTTCAGTTCTGCACTTGGGTCCTTTATGCAGAATCGTGATAGAGTTACCATCAGGGCGAATATACACAATTCTCCAGTTTAAAAATGTAAAACAGAGTAATGCTTTTGGACATCAGTGAATCATGAAACTAAACATGCAACATTAACTAGCTTTGAATGCCATCATCAGCACATCTGTGAACAATAATGCTGTGATGCAAGACTAAATTCAGACTTGTTCTCACAATAAAAAAAAATCGTATTGGATTATACTAATTTTTTAGCAAAATATGGCTATAAAATCCAATAATAATATGTGGGCTAGTTCATTAGTATATAAATACACACACACATGCAGAGTGCTACATGACACCTATATAATAGTGAAAAGTTGGTCTAACACCTATTACGAGGACATATAGTCACATTAATACACCAGTAATAAGTACTTTTCATTCCATGTTAAAATATCATCACTGATGTTTTAAATGCACCAAATGCTTAATCTGCTATCATTAATTATATTATGTATTTTCCTATTTAAAGACATAACAACCAAATTTACTATAAAAGATTACAAAGTTCAAGTGCTCTTACTGGTGAAAAGTTTAAATTTAACACTGCTGCTTTATAAGATTATACCATTTCACATGTTCACTTTGTCTGAGTGTGTATGTATGCTTTGCATTGGTTGACAGTTATTGAGCTATTGGACAACACCAGATACGGCCTTATAAAAAATATTCACATCCCTTGAAATTGTTTTTTTTCATTTTATTACCTTATAGCCACAAACTTCCATGTATTATATTGGGATTTTATGTGATAGCCCAACACAACAGTTTAGAACAAAGGAATACATGGTTTTCAAAATGTCTTATAACTATTAATCTATTTGAATTGAGCCTTCTTAATTATCGCGCAATCCATCATCTAAAAATTGAAAGAACATGACTTACCTGCCAACCTAACAAGACATGACCTAAATTAAGAAAACCTAGATGTCAGGTAAGGAGAGCAATATTCAGAGAAGCAGGCAAGGAGCCAATGATAACTCTGGAGGAGCTACAGAGATCCACAGCTCAGGTGGAAGAATCTGTTGACATGATTATCATTTGACACTGGTTGTGCCTTTCACAAATCTGGACTTTATAAACAAAAGAGTAGAAAGAGTAAAGCGTAGAGACATGCCCCAAAAAATTGTAACTGCAATTGCACTGAGAGGTGGTTCTACAAGGTATTGGCTCAAGATGGCGTATAAAAAGGATTCCAGATGTTTTAGCTTTGTTTTTGTAAAAGAAAAAGGAAAACCATGTATCTTTTTCCTTCCACTTCCCAAAATGTGCTACTTTGTGTTGGGCGATCATCTAAAATCTCAATTACACACACAGAGGTTTGTGGTCAGAAGGTGACAAAATATGAAAGAGCTTCAGGGCCATTGCATTTTTTTCCCAAAACTGTACACTATTTCAGTCGTCAGCCTTTCTAGTATCTGCAAAGTAGTTCCACAAGATCTGGAAATTCCTGCTTAACTAGATACAGGAATATCAGGAAGTTTCACTGCCTGACCTGTGTACATGGTGACAGTGTGTGGCACAACAGATAGAAACTCAGGTAGAGAAGCTGTAATGAAATTCAAAACACAACATGAAAATAGTCAGGTTGATGTACAGTTAAACAGATGGATCCATGATAAAGGCACCATTATGTTTGTTTTTACTGTGCACTGTTTGTCTGCAGATTGGTGGAGTACAAACCCCTAAGTGTTTGTTTTGCATCCTTTTTCTGTCCAATCAGCCTCTGGGGTTCTTAGTCTAACTTCCTCTGTAATCTCTATTGTTCGATAACTTCAACAAATTTAATGTGAATAGCAGATTTTGATAGTGCTCTATGTTTGAAAAAATCGTGATTAATTTCAGTTAAGAAAACAACCAAGTATGATGCTTCGTTTGCTTTATTTTTTTCACTTTTCAATTTTTAAAAGTTCTCATTAATCTCATTAGGTTAGAAATCTCGTTAAGATCTAATTAATTTAGAAATCTAGAAATGTATAAAACATTTTTAAAGTTTGAGGCCCTCTGTATTAGGTATGTAAATCATTATAAGCTCAGACAACAGCTGCAAAAACATCATAAGCTGCAAAAAACCAAAAAACCTCACAGTGAGTTGTTACTTTCAGAGTAAAAGCATGTTAACATCTTTTTTTCTTCACGTTTAATGATAGAAAATTCAGGATGTAGGTATTGTAGTGTTTAATATAACTCATTCAGATGCATTACAGATTTTTGGCCAGTGTTGGCCTGGAAGAGTAAAATCTAATTAACATCTAGCAAGGTAGTAAGCAGCAAATCACTTGGTTGTATAGTTTAATTAAGTGAAGAAGATAGGCGATGGCTCTTCTTTCATCTGCAGTGTATCAGCTGCAACATCCAGCAGAGAAGCCCAGATCACAGCCACAGAATCCCAGTCGAATAATCTTGGCAGGAATCCCCACAACCTGCTTTCTCAGCTATTTATATTCGGACCAAATAAGACAAGTGAACAAAAAAAAAAGTGTTAATGCATGAAATAATAAGACAGCATGGGGGAGGTAGCATGTGTCACTGTGAGTCGTGGTTTGTGCTGTTCTCAGACCTCTGCAGGACTTCTGTCTGTGTCCCAGGAGACTACCTCAGCGTGGCAGTTGTTCACTGGCTGTCCAGGAAGGACCTTGACAAAATGGATGAGCTTTGTGAAGGAGGTACAGAGGATACTGTAGGTTTAACTCAGTAAATTACACAGTATGGACTGCAGTGAAGGGGCAGTTCATCTTCTTTATACACTAAGTAGGAGCCATGAATATATAAAGCCCCAGTAAATGTTTAGAAGAGCATATTGTCACATGACAGATGTCACATTGATCAAAAAATAAACTCACCTTGCAGGAGAATGCTATAGTATATATAAGTATATATAAAATCCTTTTAAAATATATAAAAGAATGTTGATGAGTAGTGTCACTTTTGTTGTGGACATTCTGCTGCAAATTCAGCTGGGTTTTATTGGATTTTCATTACAACCAGTTAATGGATCAACTGCGTATTACTGGATGGTGCTTTCGTGTTTTCATTTACCGGTTTCCAAACTGCTTGAGTATTAACATTAAAATAATATCAGATCTACTATTATTGTGTGAACCTTTGCTTTACTTACTTCTCATTGAAATTACAGAATTACAGAAATGTCATGTGAAGGGTCCCACAACTCAAACTGTGAGATCAACACACTGTGAGGAAAGTAACAGAATATGACCACAAACAAATATTTTAATTAAATTACCAACATTATTTTACCAAGATATCTTTGTGTTATATCTTATGTCCCATTTGTACCTTTATGAGACATTGTGTGATTGTTATAAAGGGACATGCTGCAGGTTCAGTATTTTGCATCATTTTGTCCGTTGTTTTCTATTTGACAAAACATTATTTGAATATCTGTGTTTAGTTTAGGGTCTTGGAAAGTCTTGGAGAGTGAAATACAAAAACTTGTTGCCAGGGAGGGCGGATGGTTAGCGTCACTAAATATGGCAGGGTACACCCTGGACAGGTTGCTGTTCCATCACAGACAACACAAAGACATGAAATTAACCAAACATGAAGATTTCTTGAACTGTTGGAGGAAGCTGGAATACTCAGAGAGAACCTACACACACAAGGGGGACATGCAAACTCCATGCAAAAATGCCTTTGGATAGGATTGAACTCAGCATCTTTTTACTACAAGGCAACAGTCCTAACAACTTGCAGCCACATGTATGATAGTTTTAGTTTTTACCCCTTACAGATTTCTTTTATTTCTATGTTTTTGTCACACTTAAATGTTTCAGATCATTAAACTAATTATAAAATTAGACAAAGATGACCTGAAACAAGATAAAAAGCAGTTTTCAAATTATGTTTTTATTTATTAAAGGAAAAGGGGCTTTCCAAACCAATTTTGTCCTCTATATATGTGAAAAAATAATGGCAGACTAAATCCACATATTGAAAGGGTTTTGAGCATGGATGGCTTGTTTAAGGTCATGTCACAGCATCTCAAACAGGGCATTGACTAGGCCACTCCAAAACCATTATTTTTTTGAGCTAGTCAGAGGGGCACCTGTTAGTGTGCTTCAGATCATTGTCCTGGCCAGACTTTCTCCCTCAGAATGTTCTGGATTTCATGGATGCATCAATTGAAACTCGTTTCCAGGTCGTAAGATGCAAAGTAACGCCAGATCATCACACTACCACCACCATGTTTACTATTAATGATGTTTTTGTTTTCCTGAAATGCTGTAGTAGTTTTACACCAGATGTGCCTTGACACACAACATCCAAAAACTTCTCCTTTTGTCTTCTCAGTCCACTGAATATTTTCTGTCTTGCAGGTTATCAGAAATTTTTTTTGGCAAATGTTAGTCTGGGCTTTGTGTTTTGTCTGTCGCTAGTGGTTTATGCCTTGAAATGCTTCCTCGGATGCCAATTTTTACAGTCTTTTTCTTATTGTTGACTAATAATCGCCGACCATAGCTGAAGTATGTGACGCTTGTAGTGCTTTAGATAATCTGTGTGCTTTTGTGGCGTCCTGGGTGAGTTGTTATGCTGTTGGAGTATTTATGGTAGGCCATCTATATCACTGTTGTCCTGCTAGAATTTAAACCTTTGTCCCAGTCTCCGGTTTTCTGTAGCCTCTAACAGGGGTTTCTTTCAGGGATGATCTTTAGCTCATCCATCTTCCAACCAGATCTGATAAACTTCCCTGTACCTGCTGAAGAAAACCATCCCCACAGCATTATGCCTCCACCACCATATTTCATCCTGAGGACAGTGCAGCTTGTATACAGATTTTTTATCGTTTTGTCATGTTACAAACCTAAAACTCTATAATTGAGAACTCATGTGATAGACCAATTGAAAGTGGTGCATATTGTGAATTGTTTTTACAAATAAAAATATTATAGCTGCTTTTTGCATTTGTATTCACTCCCCTTTACTCGTATACCCCTAAATAAAGTACAGTGCAACCAACTGCCTGCAGAAGTCATGTAATAAGTAAATGGATTCCTGAGTATAATTTAAACCAAGCATACTTTTTCAAGGCACTGTAAATGCTTGCAGAACATCCCAAATATCTCTTGGATTCAGCAGCCTAAATATGTGAATATGGACAAGAGGTTTGTGTATTGACATGTGATCCTTTGTACCTTTAGAAAACAGAGGCGAAAAAAATCAATAGCAAATCTCATATAGCTCTGAAATGTCCCCAAAGTCCACTGGAGCAGTATTCTCTCCCCCTCCCCTACCTCTTGTTCTCCCTTTCTGTCCCTCTCCCTCTCCTCTCTGTTTCTTCTATAAGCCGACCTCTACTGTATCTACCCCCGGCATCGCACTGCAGAGCACTGAGGAGGACTCAAAATGCATCAGAGAAGGTGAGCATGATTCATACCCAATCATGTCTGTCATATAGACTGAAGGGCTCTATTAAGATTGCTCCTATTTTATTCTGCTCATCGGAATGAGAGTGTTTGTCTCCAAACTGCAATGAGGCGTTTTTTAATGAGAAGGTTTGTGAGTCAAACTAAATGTTGCTGGACTGCTTTGTGTGTATTCTTAATATATTCAGTGCGAATAGGTGAATATTCATCCTGCTGTCTACAAAGGTTAGACAAAGAAATGCTTCAATATTGGCAACTCACCAATGAAGTTTGCAGCTCATGTCTTTGCAGCGTAAACAGTGAGGCTGTTCTATGATCAGATGTGGGGTGTTACTGTACTTTTTCTGCAGAGCTCCAGAAATGTGATATTCATGCCTGCTATATCTGATCCTGATCTTTACAGCACAGTCAGCTTTATTTGGAACCTCAATAATGCAGAGACTCTAGGGCAAAAAAATATCATGATGCTGGTTTACGCTGTTTTTAAGTGGATGATTTATTTGTTGTATTTCTCCAGGAATCTTGGGAGAATGTTCCTACTGATTACAGTGTTACTCTTTGGTAAGATGATCTGCAGATTGTAATTCTCCTAATATTTACCTGGTTTCAAATACGTTTTCCAACACCAAATACCCTCAAAGTGTGTCTTTAATCATCCGTTGGTGCCAGGCTTTGCATCAGCTCAGAAGGTGGTTCAGTTGTCCTACTGCTCTGTGGCCGAGAACAACCTCAGGATGGACTGCAAGTACGCACTTCCAGCTGAGTCACCAGAACCCTTCTGCAAGTACACGCAGGGCGAGAGGATCCTTGACACCACCGACCCAGACGAGGAGCAACACTCTTCCTACAAGAGCCGTGCCAAAGCCCGCATCTTTCCGGGCAACATCTGCCGCCTGCTGTTCAAGAACCTGTCCAAAGGCAAGTCCAACTTCACCTGCAACATCAGGCAGGGCGACTCAGCCACAGCCACCAAAACCTCAATGGTCGAGAAAAGTAAGCCGCTTGCCCTAATGGTCATTGTTCTCTGAGAGTGTGCGCTTCCTGTTATTTTACATCCAAAAAGGAAAACATCATTCTCACATTGTAATATTTTCATTTTTTTGTGAACTTTGCAGAGCTCCTGCTTCCCTGCTCAGCATGGAGTGTCCTGTTACAAAGCTGCAGTAGCCTGCTGCTGACCTTGATGACTGTTTCTACGCTGCTGTGAAGCAGGCGCCATACAGCTGCATATGTTAACACTTGCTTCCACAATCACTCGGTGACTGATACTGGACTCTCTTCAAGTTGTGTGTATGCACAAAGTGCACTAAGTCAAACTGAATGTATGTATAATGAATGTTTGGTATGTAATAGGGCTGTATTCTCTACATTATATACACTTGATACTAAGCACAGAAACTATTTCATACTCTATGTACTCTAAAATACTTTCAAATGTAGGAGTGTGATGGGACTTACTAGGTCCTGAGAGACTTTACTGAGCAAATTGCATGAACACGACCCAGTTTTAAAGCCTATTTAATATCTAAAATCAGTTTTAGCTGCAGTTAATACATGGAAGATATAAAGCTTTAGCATCTAGTCTTGTTAACAAGATAATATTCATCTATATCTTTGATGCGGTTATAAGTGGCTTTAAAGGAAGCGTGACAACTTCTTTAGCTATGCCATATCTCAGCTAAAAATCTATCCAGCTCCAAAGTTATGCAACTTGGCGCTCTGCAATACTGAATTATTGCTGAGTTTCACCTTTTTTAAAGGTAGGCAATCTATTTTTCTTCGTTGACTGAAATCTGTCCCATGTGTCTTTTCTTGGCTGCCTGTCAAACAGCAAGGGCAGACTGTGGTGACCTCAGGCCATGAAGGTCCAGCAGTGGGGAGAGTGGCATCGTTTGTCAATAAGGATGGAAATAGGGCTACGAAGAACACCGATGGAGATCAAATCTGAACTTCAGAGGCTTTTTTTTTGACGGAGCACAAACATGCATGCATGAGCAATAATTGCTCTCTGGTGTTCTGTTCACTTCTAATGGCATTACAAAGAAAAACCAAAAGTAGGTTGTTATTTTGCTTCACATTTGTGCCTGAGACAACCATGTTCGGCCAAGGCTTGTTGAATGCAACTTTGATGCTATGAGTTTAATTAGCAGTTACTTCACTTAATACGAGCTAATAATGTAAAGTGTTTTTACTCATGTATATAGTTAAATACGTGGTGTGTAGCAAAAGCACAATCATATAAATGCACTGAAAAGCACTATTGTACTATGAACACTATACTGACAATAAACTGATGTGAAAAAGAGAAATGGGAGGCTCTGCTTGGCAAAATCACATTTAATGATTAGCATATAACCCTGCAAAAAAAATTGGGACAAATTGTTTTCTTTATTTTTTTTCCTCTAGTTCCTATTCTGGCAACATTTATTAGAACCCTTGGTAAATATGTGTAGAAAGCCTGAAAAAAAATTGATCTTTTGTTAAACTAGAATAATCATACACTGAAAAGTCAGCAAAAAATCCAACTTTTATTCTCCGCTCTCCTCGCATTGCTATGGAGGAACCTATTATCCACCCACCTATGAACTGGATAAGTTCTACTGTCTGAATTATATATATATATATATATATATATATATATATATACTCTCTCGTTTTATTCACCGAGAGAGTTTTCCTCGTTTATAATAATCGGCTCATATTTTCCACCGCATGGCTGCACTTCTGCTGCAGAAAAACATCTTGCTGAGCTGATTACTGAG